>CAKNWU010043070.1:0-11060 GCA_932072015.1 Andricus quercustozae
ACGGCACAGCAAAATAAATGTTATCTAGTGTTTTAACTGTCATATTACCGCATCCGGGCATGAAAAAATATTTAAAATTTCATTCATGTAAATAATAGATCCAATAATGTATCTAATAATCTTGTTCTTACAAACGTTACATTAAATTAGGCCTTCAGACAATATTTGCCTACATATAGTAGGTCATTTCTTTTGAAGCGCGTGAGCGCGTGTTAAGTAAATACAAGTGTGCAGTTCTCTTTGTGGCACATTAAAAAAAGTTGAATTTACCTGAAAAAATTATCTAAATAAAAATTGAAAGAACTTCAAGATTAAAATACAGTAAACTCAAGATTTTGCAACTTAATACTGGACAAAAATGCTGGAAACAGTTTTTAAAAATATTTTGATTCCTAATGGATTGAGCATGCGATCGTGTATAATTTGGCGACGACATGTTATGGATGGCACTTCGGGTATCACACTCATCCCTAACGAGCCCATTGTACACCGTGACGGACACCGGTCAAATCGTATTATTTCAAAGGCGATCACTATCTCTCAATGGGACTTCACCAGCGGTTTTCTGTCACATGCATGCATCATCGCATTTACAAAGATCGGAAAATTAATTAACACTCAACGAAAGTTTTATTTTTTGTACAGATTATATATACTAACGCGCCTACAACACAATTATATTGCAATTTTTTTAGTTTTCTACGTCAAAAGCTTCGTTTATAATGACATTTACCTATACATACTTATATTTACTTTTTATATAAATCTACATCATATAGCGATGTTTATTAAAGAACGTATTTTTATAAGAATGGAATTATACAAATTTTGATTCATATAAAAACTGTACATGCAATAAAACATATTATGTATTATTATAATTCCCTTATAGCTAATGGGGTTCTTGAGGTCATTGTTTTAATTTCATCATTTTTAAAAACTCTCTGTTTTGCCTACGCTATAAATTCTCCGAATAGAAAAAGACGATAAAAAATTGTAATTTTTTTAACCATATTTTTTAATACAACGTGGCACTTTCTTATAAATACTTGAATATTTAAAACTACGTGCATATAAATTTGATTTTAAACAAATTTATTTATTGTTAATTTGATGCTCTTTTTAATGAGGGTTTAAGCTCGCGAGTTTTCTGCATTGTAAATCTGAAATATTCAAATTTGACAATTTCAAAATAGTGCTAAGTCGTTTACTGATACAATTTTGGATGATTGACCTGTCATTTTACCAAACTTTATAAAGAAAATCTTAAAAGCCTTATTTGCCGTTTAGATTTATGAATAAATATTTTGCAGTATGATGTATAAAATACACTTTGATAAACATAAACGAGAAGGAAGGTGTTTATGATTTTTTTCTAAAGTTTGGTAAAGTCATAGGCGACTCAACTAAAATGCAGATATGACTTTTTGAATTTTGATCTAGATCGGCTAATTTATAACTGTTTTTTTTGCGTTTACATTTTCCTGAAAAATCGTTTATATAGGCGTATATTATTCCCCACTTTTAAGGTTGAAAATTTCATCGCAGATTTGTAGTCTTTTTCGAGACGTATCGATTAAACTACTGACGAACCTTCCATGCCCGTTTATGATCTACCAATGCCGATTTATAAATTTGAAAAAAAATTGTTTAACTTTTTTATATGAAATAAACTTTATTATTATTGAGAATACAGTAGTACATTATCTAATGTATATGTATTGGCATTTTTGAGATGCAGCGAATGACTTATTGAGGGATTTTTAAATACCCACTATAGTAGCGATTTTTGAATTTTCAAAAAAATAGCTAACTTGTCAATGTGTGTGTGTTTAAAAAAAATTGTGAAATGATCCAAAATGGTCGAGAAGTATAGTCGGCCGTGAGGTCAGATTATTGGAAATTATTAGAGACTTAACGCATTTTTAATAGTTAAAGAAACTTGATTAATGCGACATTGATTGATCATTCCTTTCATTAAACTTATATTTAAAATGACACTACCAACTCTGCCGGTGTATTCTGTATAATTGATTTCTCTTGCCTTTTGGGGAGTCTCAAAATAAGAACTTTTAATTGCAATTTGGTTTTATTTCAACATTATAAAAAAGTGTGATTCTGGCGAAAGATTAGTTGCATTTAAAGCATCATAGTTCCGAAGCGGTGAGTGTTTTGCCAAAAGTCTGAAGGTATAATAAAACTTTGAACAATGATGAAATTTTAAAAAATGTCTTGCAGGCTGCAAATGATTCTACTTTTACAATCATTTACATTTTAATCCTTACCTTCAAGATAATTACAAATATTTTTGAAGATTGTACATGTAAAATCTTTCATCTTGTAATGTTTTCATTTGGAAATCTCTGATTTAAAAATAAAATTGGAGAATCTTGAATTAAATAGAAATTCTTCAATTTCAAACACATCTAAGTTATAAGGTTTCAATCGTATATTATTCAATTTGCAATGCTTTCAATTAAAAGTTGTTTCAGTCTATTAAGGCTTTCAATTTAAAATTGTAAAACTGTCAAAGATTTCAATTTCTACAATTTTGAATACAACTTGAATGTTAAATTATTTTATTGTAAGTAGTTCTATGTTATTTTAAATTGGTCAATTATTAAAAGCCTTTTTCGAAGATTTATGAAATTCATTAAGATTTTAGAAAACTTCGAGAAATGTATGTCAAATTATAAAAAAAATTGCAGTGGTTGTCTGAAAGCTTTAGAAATTTTAAAGAGTACTTAGAATAATTGATAAAACTCTACAACTTTTCGATTAATGCCCTAATTTCTCGAATTTCACATATGTCAAATAAAATCACCTGCAAGGAAATAATGTCTTCTCTATTATCAAAAAATATCAAGTACGAGAAACATACTTCATTGCAAAAGTTGAAGAAACAAAAAAACTGAAAAAATTGAATATTTATTTTGAATTGCACTCAAAAGACCTTAAACTTAAAGTTGTTTTACTATATTAAGATTAAGATTTTGAAATTGTCTTTACAACTTTGAAAGACTTTCATAAAATTTCAGTAGAATCCATCAACTTTATTTTAACTTGACCAAAAATAATTGTTCAGAGAGTTGATTTTAATATTATTTGAATAAATTAACACCTCCATATTGAACAACTGCGGTGTTTATTTTTAAAAAATTTCCATAAGACTTTTTTACTCAATTTTTAATGACTAATGACGTCCAGAATCCACAATTTGTCAATTCTAGAACGTATTCCAAAAAGATGATTTTTGGAAAAAGGACGCGGCATATAATTTTCATTTTATATTTAAAAAGCTTCCCCATCACCATGTAGTTACATTCTATAAAAACCCGTCGGGTGCAAAGACTTTTAGGTTGAAATTGGTTGACACTCATGCCCTTAGAATATAATTTTTTTAATTTACAATGTTTTAAACTTTCGCCACCTCTGTGAGTGCTGAAAATAATATCCAAAATCTTTGAAAAAAATCATGAGATATTCTATTGATTGGACACCAGCACTGTTTCATATTGTCAAAAACAGATTTCAAAATATGATTTTTTTACTCGGCCGCGCCCTGTCAATAATGTCTTCAAATGTTTCTTCACACATATAAATATTGAAATATTATTAATTTTTGATAATTTTTACTCACCTTGTGGTCACTTAACGTCTTAACTAATTATTGTACGGCACTCGCGGCTTTGACACGACACCTTGATACTGACAGGTGATAACTTGTGCCCTCAGAACGAAAACTCGCCACAGGGTCAAGAGTAGCTCAAAACTCGTATCCGTCAGACCCATATCCACCTTTACCCAGAAGATAAAAAATTTCTCGAACAGCGCGATAATCGCTTCAATTCATCCCCAAATAAAACAATCAATTTGTTCACCAAAAGTCAGAAAATGAATCCTGAACATCTTGTCATGTCAAAAAAACCTTCATAGAATTAAAATAAGACCTGTACTTATTTTGGGCCTTGGTATAATGAATCAGTATTTACTTTTAGTTTTATTATCTAAAACTCTAAATTTTAAAAACAGATGCAAATTATTTGCACTTAATTATGGACATTCTTTTTCAGAAATCAATTTATGTAAATTAAGCTTTAACTCGTCAAAAACAAAAAACATGCTGCTTTTTCGATCTATGTAAGTACTCAGTTCTCTGAAACCTGGAATGAACACTGAATTCTTTTTTGTCCTTCTATGGAATATTGCAATTTTTGTAATGCTAACTTTCAAAATAATTTTAGGTAATTTATATTGAGTCCTCGTTATGTTATTGTTTTATTAATTGGAAAAGTTTCGATTAGGAATCGCGGAAAGTAAATCACGTCAAACACGTGTTTATTTGATTTTTTAAACAATCCAATAGTGCTTTCGTTACATGAGTGTAATTTAGTGTATACAGGTTGAAATACGAAATTTATTCTTTTATTTATTTTTTATGAATATTTTTTTAACAAGGGAGCTTGAGATCTCGAGACAGGACCGAGGGATCAAATGACGAATTTCTGCAAGATCGGACGTATATACGCGCCAGGGTCACATGACCCTGCACAAGCAACCAATGGGCAGAGGGCAATATGTCGATCAAGAGGATGCTGGGCAAGCGCAAGGAGATGAGCAGAATTCAAGAAATATTTTCCACTTTGAGAGCAGAATATTGAAAAATAAAGAATGGGAAATAAATTATTAGCGACAAATTATTATTAGCTCAAGCCTCGAGAATTTAAAAGTCTTAATTTTTTTAATAATTTTTTTTTGCGTACAATGAACTTTAATAGCACAAATTATATTTTGAAATGATTACATTTTAATAGAAAATAGTGCGAAAAATTAATTTACTCATTATAATTTATTTACTTTATATTTAAATATGAGATTCATTGATGGTTTAATTATTTTCCGCAGCATTCATCTGCTGCATTTTCGGTTTTCGAACTGGTTTAAAAAAAAAAGGTTCTTTAAAGAACACAGTTCTGTTTAAGCCCTCTTGTGCAATTTTGTTGCACAATTTGACTGGTTAAAGTTGATGTTTTTTTAAAAAATGTACTTTCAAATGTTTAATAAACAGAGACATTAAGCCATAGACCCTGTGTCGTTCTCTAGCGTTCGGTTCTTTTACGGTTCTCAAAAGTTCAGTTCTTATCTTCATGTCTCAGTTCATATCTTCTCGCAGAAAAAAAGGCAAAAAGTCTGAATTTATTTATAAAAATGGTTAAAATTATTAATAATTATCTTGTTGAGTGGCAATCTGCTGCGTCAGGATATTATTCTTGAGATGAAAAGAAATGATTCTACAGAAAGAAATATTTTCTATGTTCAAAAATGCGAAAAAAGTGCATTTGCTTCTGAAAATTGTTTATAACAATGAAAATGATTGATATCAAGTAAAATTGTTTTTGACTGGCAATCTATTTTACCAAAATATTATACTTGACATGAAGGGAAATGATTTAGCAGAAAGAATTATAGGTTCAAATTTTGTGTCTAAAACTTGCCTTTATATGAATCATTTATAATTTAGAAGATGAGTCATATAGTATAAATTAATAGATAAACAATCATATAAATTACACATGTCACAAAATAGTATTTATGGTGGAGAAGTGGAGATTCAATCATTTGTTTCTCTTCATAATGTCAATTTAATAATTCATCACAGTATTTTGAATGGTATGTTAGTGTAAAATATTTTTTTAACATTAGCATTTTATTAACATTAACATATTATATATATATATATATATATATATATATATATATATATATATAATGTAATAATAATAATACTCATCATCACATGTTATAGAATGATTAACCTCTTCTTTTCTCAATGATTATAACATAATTATAATCAGTAATATAATAACAAAAATAAATAATTAATATGAAAAAAATAAAAGAACAAAACTTAAGTAAATAAAAATTAGGAAAAAAGAGAAATGTAAGTAGGGTTAAGAAGATAAGAAAAGAACGTGTTAATAGAAAAAAGACAACTGTCGGTGTAGAATATATTATGTCAATAGAAAGATTAGATAAGAAAAGGAAAAAAAAGGTTAAAGATTTAGTTGAAAGTACGAATGAAGAAAGAATACAAACGAAACAGGATAATTATTTAATAGAAAATATGAAGGAAGAACGGAAAAAAAGATAGAAAGATTTAGTTGAAAATAGGAATAAAGAACAATATGGAAAATAAAAGAGATAAAGATTGATGTATTTGAGAATATGAATGAATAAGAATGAATGTAAAAGAAAAGGAGAAAAGATCAATAAATTATAACCATTACAATAAAATGTTTTTTTATATTATTATTTTTAATTCCAGAACGCGAAATAAATGAAGTTGTTCAGAACAATTTTTTAGAAGAATGAAAATTATTCTTAAATGAAAAAAGTGAATCGGCAAAAAGAACAATTTTCTTCATACATACATATATCAAAATACGAAATACAGGAATAAATGAATTTGTGTATCAAAATTATTTACAGCAATTTGAATAATTGCGTTCTCGTTCAGTTCTCGGTCATGAGAAGTTATTAATTTTTCAGAATTAAACGACGAAATTTTTTGTTTAAATTGTCTCGACAAACCTTTTTTATATTTAATAGGCTTATTGTCTTCTGAAATAAAATTAAAAAACCTGGGGCTATTTTTTGAAAATTAAAAATGTTTATTATTGAATCTATTATTTTCAATTTTCATACAAATAAACAGAACTATAACCAGGTTTCGAGTTAGTATGTTTTAAACTACACGTTCCTTTTCTTTAAAACTTGTATAGTCATGAGATCTGGCATACATTGTTGTCAAAAACGTGATTGGTTGTGACAAGGCATGAATAACACTTTTAGTAGCTGTTTTCACTTTGTTTATCTATTAATAAAGATAAAGAATTTTCTGCTCCATCAACTTTGTGAATAAAAATTTCAAAACAAAATTTTTAAACATTTTTGATAAAAGAGAAAGTTTTAATGTTAAATGATTTGTTAATATTGGGAAATAATTAAGATCTTAACATTTTGCTATAACACTATAATTTATAAACTTTTTCACCGTTGTAAAGAGATGAGAAAAATGAAATTATGTCTGCGAAAATTTTAAATGATTTATGTTTTATTTTAAAAGATTTATTTCAAGTTTTGTATATTTCAAAATACGTCGAAAAAAAATCTGGTTGATTTAAAGACTATTTTTTTTTAATTAAAAAAAATATTGGCAAATGTAGATTTTTGAAGATTTCGAAAAAAGATCTTTTTAAGAATGTTGAAAGGTTTCAAGAGAACAAAAACATTTTCTTAAGATTTTTAAATATAATGTAAAAGATTTTAAAGAAAAAGTATTCAATTTTGCAAGACTACAGATGTTTATAAAAAATTCGATTAGGTGTAAGAGATATTTAGAACTTTTGAAATGATTGAAAAATAATTTTTAGCTTGTTAAGATTTCATATTTTTAAAAATGTCAATTTTTGAAGATTGAACAAAAAAAATTTATTTTGTGAGCTTTTTTGTGTACTGATTTCATTACATAAAATGGTTCATAAGAAAGTAGCTTTCATTTCGATCTTGAAAGAATTTTTTAAATAGAAACACTAAGCTCAAAATACGTTCCAATCTATAGGGTTGTCTATAAATATTATTAGGATTTTATTAAATTGAGGCATAAATTCGTACCTCAATTTATCGAAAAAAAGTTTTGTTTAAATATTGCTTAAAGGATGTTTTAAAATTAGAAAATTTTAGAAATATGCGCATTTTTTGGATTATTACTTTTCCTACTTAATTAAAAAATGTAATAAATCTGAGTAGATTGGTTCAGAATCAGCCACAAAAAAATAAGTTTTTTAACATTTTTGGAAGGTTTCAAGAGATTGACGAAATTTTCTTTAGATTCGTAGGAACATTTTAAATAACCCCTATTTTTAAAAATATATTTTAAAAGAATAATTTTTAAAAGATTTCAAAACATTTCCAACGATTATTTTCAAAAATTGTAAAAAAAGAATGTTGATGATTTTGCGGATTTTTTTCAATTTTGCAGAATTTTGAAAAAATATTTTTATAAAAACTACTTTTTCTACATAAGCGTATTTGAGAATTATTTTTCATTTTTTAAGAACTCAAAATATTATCAATTATTATTATTTATCACGAAGATATTACAAAAATGAAGTTTGGTCCCATGCATTTGGTGCCGTACGACGAAGTGAAGTGAAAATACCTAACTAAGAATTTTTGAAGAGATTGAAAACATTTTAAATCTTGAAAATATTTCCTAAAATTTATCAAATATTTTTTAACTTTTTCCAAACTTCTGAAATTTCTTAATATATTTTAAGCTGATTCGATTTTTTACTAATATTTTGAAAAATCCTGTATAACAAAAAATTTCTTTAAGATTTTCTAGATTCTTTTTAGGCGCATTTGAAATCTCCAAAACTCTTCTTGAAATTTTCTCAAGAATCTTAGGAAAATTATGTGTATATAACTTTACGAACTTATTAAAAAACCAATTTCCTTGTTCTAAGATCTCAGAATCTAATTTTAGCTCGAATTTAAGTGTTGTAAAGCTTTTAACAAATAAATAGACCGAATCCATTTCAAATCAGGCAGGGTTCTCCACTTGAAGTCGCAGAATCTCTCAGGGACGAAATATGTTGTTTTTTAGAGGAACTTAGGCGATACGTATTTTTCCGATTTACAAACAAAGAAAAATGTTCTAAGAAGTTTTGCGTATTTGAATTTTATGCTTTGTTTGTCAAAAAAACCCCAATTTTTTCTTTAAACATCTTTAACTTTTGAACCAATGTTAATTGTTAAAATTATTAAAATGGCGGTGATTTTTCTGAAAAATTAAGTCGATTTTCTCGAAAAACCCGCCCTTACATTTTTTGCCATTTTTTTGGGAATTTGTTCTTTGGTAAGGAAGATATTTTGTGAATTTGATGCTGACTAAAGAACTTTTGTGGCCAGGAGAATTTTTGTTCTTACAATCGAATTTTCTACTTTTTCTCGGAAACAATGACAGATACGGAAAAATGTTAAGATAAAAATTTGCACGTATAAAAAAGTTCTATACAAAATTTATTTTGTTCTTTTGCGATATCTTTCATCGTTTAGGAGAAACATTCAAAAATTACATTTTTAGGAAAAAAATTCTCCCGGCCTCAAAAATTTTTTAGCCCGCATGATGCTGATAAGATGCGTTTCTTCTATTAGCACAAACTTTTCAAAAATATTTGGAAGAATAAAAAAGTTGCGGTTTTCCAGAAAATATTTTTTTCATGTTTTCAAAATTTGAAGATAAAAATAAGAAAGATTTTCTGGAAAACCGCACCTTTTTTATTCTTCCAAAATTTTTTTTTCACAATTTCTGCTAATAGAAGAAACGCACCTTATCAGCATAATACGGGCTAAGACTTTTTTGAGGCCTGGAGAATATTTTTTTCCTAAAAATTTATTTTTTGAATTTTTCTCGTAAACGATGTAAGATATCGCAAAAGAACAAAATACATTTTTTATAGAAATTTTTTAGACGTGCAAACTTTTATTTTAACATTTTTTCGTATTTGCCATTGTTTCCGAGAAAGTTCGATGGTCAGAAAAAAAATTCTCCTGGCCACAAAAGTTATTTAGTCAGCACCAAACTTACAAGATATATTCCTTATCAAAGTAAAAATTAAAAAACAAATTGGAAAAAAATTTAAGCGTGGGGTTTCGAAAAAATCGACTTTTAATTTTTCAGAAAAACCGCTGCCAGTTTGTTAATTTTGCACCTTTTTTAAATTTTCTGGCGGATTATGAAAGAAGACGATGAACGCTATTATAATAAGAAATAAAATAATATATATCTCAATTAGGTCAACATTTACAGAGGTTAAAAAAATATTGGTTTTTGCTTCCTTATTGAGGAAGCTTTGTAATGGTAACGTTTTCCAAATTTTTTAAATTCATTTAATTGAACCATCCTCAATTTAAAAATGTATAACACAGTGTTCTAAGCAATTGTCTAGATGTGTGTGTGTGTGTGCCACACTTTTTTGTGATTACGATAACTTGAAAACGGTTTCAGATAAATTGATGAAGCATTTCTTAAAATATTTAAATTAAATTTTTTATTAAAATAATTCAAAGTTGATGCAAGAATATAAAAGATTCCTTGGTTCGAGAAGAATCGATTGACCTATAATATTAATACATTTTATTTAAGAGTAAGGAAGTTATCGTCATGTATATTATATTTAAAATCGAGTTCTATAGTAAAAAATTTTTCATTCTCATAATTTAAAATTGATGCGAGAATAGAAAAGATGTGTTTATTTGAGATTAATCGATTGAATTATAATATTGATACATTTTATTGAAAATTAATGAAGCTATGGTAATATTAATGTCTCTCATTTAAAACTTAACTCTGAACTTAAATTAACTAAACATAAAGCTGGGAAAGGGATAGGGTGCGACAGAATTTTCTCCTTCCCTTTTCCAGCATGAAAAATTACCATTTTAAATCCAAAATTTGATTTGTCTGATTTGTCATTGTATTTAAAAAATTTTTTGTATTATTTTATAATTTTGTATTTTCTGTACATTTCTATTCATTAATTGATCAAAATGAAAACTTTAGTTCGTCTATTATTTAAAAAATCACAAATGCTTCTTCCATGAGGAAGCAAATACATTTGCTAACGGGAAGCAAAGTGCTCGTGAAGTAAGCACCATACAAATATAAATACAAATAAAGGGGAAAGACTCGAGATCAAATTCACAACTAGTTTGAAAAACATAGCACAAAATTCAAATACGCATAACTTCTTAGAATTTTTTGTTTGTAAATCGGAAAAATACGTATCGCCTAATTTCCCCTAACAACGAACATATTTCGTCCCGGAGAGATTCTGTGACTTCAATAGAAAACTCTCCCCGGTCTAATTTGAAATGGATTCGGTCAATAGTTATTGGAAATTTTTCAAGAAAATAAGTACCGCCCTTCATATTTTAATTATTGAAGAAAAGGTTCTTTGTCGATCACAGGGGGTAAATCTGAATAATAATTCACA
>CAKNWU010043090.1:0-12801 GCA_932072015.1 Andricus quercustozae
CCCCAGACGCTCTCAGATCGAAGCGGTTCTATGTAAACTGAATGAGGGATTAACGTACGCCGAGGACCTAACGGACCTCAAAAGTAAGATGAAACCACGTACATTTGGTGTCAACTTCGGTGATGTCCTCATTGAGGTGAGTAATGGTGTAAAGAGCAGGACTAAACTGGCCTCTACCATCAGGCAGGCTGTCGGGGACATGGGGAGCGTACGCGAGCTTGTCCCCACACCAAGGTTGATATCCTCGACCCCGACGAGACGACGGATGAATTGATGAAAAAAAAGAAGTAAGCAAAGCCCTTAGCTGATTCTTTGGAGAGAGCATATCAAGTGAGACAAAAGTCAGCATGACGGGAAAAGCCTTCAGAGGAAGACTGAAGGTCTACGTGGAGTTGAATGAGGAGCTGGCCGCGATGCTGCTTCGTAGGACACCTCAAGGTGGGGTGGGTGTTCTGTAGAGTTAGGAAGAGGACTGAGGACCTCAGATTCTACCTCTGTCAAGGCTGCGGGCACCTGGCAGCGAAGGGTGAGGGTCCTAAACCCCGCGTGGAAAAATTTTAGGATTCTAATGGGGCCCATCATCGACCGTCTAATCGCTAATGTCGCGTTATGTAGACGAACTAATGTGCTGTTAGTAAAAAGTGTAACGAAATTGTATGGCTAAGGACTAGATTATGCGTGCTAATCAGTTGCTAATCTGGCAATTGTGAGCGGGACGAAACAAAATGAAAAATCTATTGTTACCCAATGGTGTTTTGTCTTTACCACACGATAATTATATTAGAGTGCCGCAACAAACAAAAAATTGTACGGATGTGGGAGTTCGAAGAGCCACGACAACGAGCGCTCTCGGAAACGATTGTTCCCGACGCAGCTAGCGGTACACGATATGTCAATCTGTCTCGTTCCCAGCGAAAACACCAAAAGATAATTGAACTTGTAAAATCACTTATTCGCATCACAATAATGCGAAATTTGCAAGACACCGTCACTGTGATATGATTACTTATTGGAATTAAAAACACTATGCACAGGAATATGAATTTTTACTTTAGGATTTACAATTCATCGCGAGCTTTGCACGAATTAGACTTTTGTCTCAATTTGGCATTTTAAAGACTCGTTGGACTCAGTTTCATTAAGATAACCAGACGAAACTCCAAATAACAACAAAATTTACTAGGAATAGTCAATATTTCCCAATTGGAAAATCAATTAAGATTGTGAATAAATAAAATGTGAAAATATATCACGGTCAGCCTCGATTGAGCCTAATCCAGAGGTGCTGGCACACTTGACTTTTTGTTTGATTTTGTTTCTGGTATGCTTTACGGCTATTCGAGTACCGAAAGAAAATCACTAGACCTGTTTTTTAGAAAAATAGTTTTTTTCTTCTTTTTTCCCATTTATACCTTGATTTGAACCCAATATATGCTAAGACTATTCTGAAACCAAAGCAAAAAAAGGCTTGATCTTTTTAAAAAAATTGTTTTTATGAGCTTTTTTTTTAAGTAGGATTTTTTGTAATATTTCCTGATATGTTTTTCAAGCTTTTTAAAATTAAAATTGCTTCACCTTGACTGCATTAATATTTACTTTATTGTTAGGGTTGAAAATCATATTTTTCTCCTTTTTCGGGTGGAAAATAGTCTTAGCATATTCGGGGAGCATACAAAAAATTGGACGCCAAAGTACGTATTATTGGGCTTAGACCAAGTTATAAATGGGAACAAGATGAAAATCCACGAAGGTTAAGGTCAGCTTAGGCTAACCGTAATATAGTTGTTAATGATAAAAAAAAACTAGCATCGAAAATTAGTTTTAAAAAAATTAATCAGGATTTTCAGTCTTCTGAGGTAATTTGTCGCCGATAGTCAGAGGAATAATGTCGAATAATAATTTACAAGTTGCACTGATTTCAGTATCTAGTATGTGTAAAACTTGTATGGTATGTAAATTGTATTCAATTTAAATTTCTGAGTTGGGTTGTGGAGGACATTGTTTGTGTGGCTGTTTGGGCTTCGGATAATGGATTAGCACTCAATCCAAGTAAAACAAAGGAAATCATCATAGGGGCTTCAACTTCTCCTTCTTCTGAGAAACTAGCTACCTTACCGCTATTACAAGTTATCACACTTAATATCCCTTTCGTAGATTCGGTTTTTGATCTGGCCTTGATATTAAATTGAACATTGTCTTGGAGGAAGATCATCTGTGAAATATCTAAGAAAACTTTTCAAAACCTTTAGCAGCTGAAAAAGAACAAAAATTCCCTTCCTACCTCGTAGGTTTGGTTGATTGGTGTATGATTACATTAATGATGACCTTGATTTAAAGCTCGAGCATGCCTCGTAACTTGAAGTATTCAGTAATGAAAAATGAAGCTCCTCAGTACCCTTTCAACTTTTTTCAGTAAAGAAAGACAGTACTAAGAAATCCTTCCCAAGGAACACGTAAACTTCAACGTCTTCACGATATCATTTCAAGCCTATATTTTTAAACATTTATATCAAATCAGAAATTATTTATTCAATATAATTTTAATCATATTATTGTTTGGTAAATCATCTCATTCACTGAATCCACATTACATATGGACAAACTGCTACAGAGAACCCCCCGAAGCCTTGCCCCGGATCGATTTAGGCAAGCAAGGACATAATTCCAGGATATGCTACAAATAGGTCTTAAAACAGTCTCAAAGAGTAGCCGGGCATCATTTTTTTACATAGTAGCGAAGAAAGGAAGTCAATGGAGACCCTATGGTTATTACAGGAAGCTCAATTCCACGGTACATTCCCGACAAGTACCCTGTGCCACGGTAAGACGGGGTTTTCCACTAACCACTTTGTTAGGACTTACAACCAAATATCAGTTGCGGAAGAGGACCTTCCAAAAACGAATATCACGACTTTATGTCTACATTGAGATCATCATTGCATCATTTTCAGCGGAGGAACATCAGGAACATCTAAGCTCGCAAGTTTGAGCGCGCCTATGGCGCGCGACTGTTGGCTCTCACGCTTCGCGCTCGATAACATATTTATCTCGCGCTTCGCGCTCGTTGATGCATTTACCTCGCGCTACGCGCTCGGTTTTGGGATTGTGAATTCTCTTTTGTTAAAGCTCCTTTGGCATTAACGAACACATTCTCATCACGTATCTCGTGCTTCGCACTCGATTTTGTCAAAAATCTGAACTTTTCTACATTATCTTCAACACTATTATATCAAATGTATATCATTTATTTCTGTATCTCACGCTGGTACTGCCTATTCAGATTTTTCAAAATAATGTACAAATTTTATTTTTCATGATTGTTTCAATATTTGATCCTTATTTTGCACTAATTTTTATTCTCAGCTACCCTGAAAATCTATAATTTCAATAAGTGTATATTATCACAACTCATAATATTCATTGGTATTGAAAAATACTTATTTTCATTGTATTGTTTTTATGATTATAAAAAAGTGTGCATTCTATACAAAAAATGTTGTTATTATACATTTTATTGCAACTTGTGTCGATTCTCCATAAATTTAATTTTTTACTTTCAACGTTATTTTTTATGATTTAAACTGAAAATACGTCCACTGATGTAAAGTGGTTTTAAGCAAATTTGTAGATATAATTTAGGCTAAAAGTTTTGTTAAATAAAAAGTTATTTTAATGTTATGAAGGCCTTTTCTAATATTTTTATTCTAATATTCCAATATTCTAAGATACCGGAAAAAAATTAAAACATAAAAAGTTATTGTAGCTTGTGTCGTTTTTTCAAAAATGTATTCCAACAATTTAATTTTGTTATTTTTGTTCTTATTTTTTAAGATTGAAAAAAAACTACTCGCCCTTTCTAAAAATTATAAATAACAAATTTGTACATCCTCCTTGAGTGAAAAAGTTTGCCTAGTATTCTTTTTCTTTCCTTGTGTCGTTTTCCAAAACATAAATTTTTTTTGTTTTTAATCTTAATTTTTGCGATAAAAACAAAAACTAAGCATCCTATCGAAAAATTGATGATGAAAAATTTGTAGCTGTTTTTTGGATGAGCAACTTCTGTCTATTCATTTTTTCTCATAGCTTGTGCCGTTTGTCCAAAAATTTAATTTTTTATTTTCAATGATGTTTTTTACGAATAAAACGAAAACTACACGTCCTATCAAAAAGTGATTAATAACAAATTTGTAGATCTTTTTTGGATACATAATTTTCGAGTCTTCATCTTTTCATGCATCTTGCATAGATTGACCACAAAATGGAATTTTTAATTATTTTGTATGCAATAAAAATTTGAATTTTCGATTTTTCGAAAAAATTCAAAAAGTTGTCATTATAATCTCGTAGGAATCTCAAAAAGAAACGTTTTTCTCCTCTTGACATTTTTTCATATCGTGCGTTGTTCGGCTTAAAATGTTAATTTTGGTTTGATTTTTTGTATTTTGAAAATGCTATAACTCTGATAATTTTCTTTTTATCAAAAAATGTCATTAGAATTTCTTTCTTTTTAGGCCTTCAAAAAGTGTGCCAAAGCACAATCCAATCTGATCAATCTTTCCAAAGTTATCGTGCCTACACCATACTACAGACTACAGACTATAGACTACAGACTACAGACAGACTCAGGGGGTCTCAAAACGTCGACATTTGATTGAATCCGCAAAAGTCATTTTTTACATAAAATCAATACCTTCTCATTGAGATGAGAATGTAAAAATTGTTTAAAATGATACCGAAATCAACATCATTTTGATATGCAACAAAAATGATACCGAAATCAAGAGCATTTTGATCGGCCGCAATGAATGATCGACTTTTGAGATCACAATGATGTGATTCGGGATCATGTATCAAATCAAACCAAGATGGCCGCCGTTCTTGGAGTACTGAAGCTCATATGCGAGCTTTTTATTGTTTCTGATCGTGCAGTGTACTTGAAAAGTAAAAATATTAAAAAAATATGATATTAGAATATATCACCTGTTAAGTGTAATTATCACTTGCATGCGGTTAGATAAAACTTTTAGGTTATGTCGTCGTGACATCGCCGCCATAAATTGGCGGCCATTTTGTTCAGTCTGACAAATGACACTAAAAGCAGATCAAAATGATCCGAATAGACAGATAATTATGATCTCGAGAGTCAAATGATCGTTGGAGCAAAATGATCTGCAAACAAAAATGATCCTTTTTTTTACTGTGCTTAGAAACAAATAAATATTTATTTCCGTTAAAAAATTTGTTTGATATGAAGAAATGTTTATTTTACCTTAAAATTCACTTATGTAAATAAAAGAATGTGAATTTCCTTCAACACGAAGTGACACCACTCGGTATCAGCCCACTCCCAAAGAAAGTCGAAGCAATTATCAAAATCTTCAGTACAGCAGTATCTACAGGCAGCTCAACAATAAGTTTCACTCAACGATCTTCAAGGAAACATCAAAGGAAAATATTTAGTTCTATGGGCGCCAGAAGCTTTAAATGCTTTCGAAAAATACAAAAAAATGTTAGCAGAAGCTGTTTTGTTAGCTTTTCCTGCACCTAGAGTTTCCTTGGCAATTTTTGTAGATGCTTCGGACTTCTCATATTTTGTTTGCGCGGCTCTGCAGCAACGAGTTGACAGCGAATGGCAATCCCTTGCTTTTTTCTCAAAGAAGTTCACCAGCACCGAGCCGAAGTACGGAGCCTACGAACGAGAATTACTGGCCATTCAAATGACTGTGAAATTTTTTTGACACACGGTTGAAGGTCGTGATTTCATTATCTTCGCCGGTCGTAAACAACTCACTTTCGCCTTCCAGCAAAAATCTAATAAAAGCTCTTCTTGACAGTTCCGACACCCCAGTTGCATGAGGCAATTCACAACCGACATCAGGCGCATCTCAGCAACTGAAAATGTCGTGACCGATGCTCTCTCACATATCGAAGCCATTTCGAACGTGATTGACTTCTCAGCTCTTGCTGAATCGCAGGAAGCAGACCAGGAACTTCACGATTATCTTCAGCCACGGAAAATCTCTTTAGTTAACAAATGTATCACTATCACTTCCGAAAAATGTTTCTGCGACTCCCTACATCAACTAGCACATCCAGAAGTCAAAGAAACAATGAGGCCGTTAACGGAGCGGTACGTGTGGTTATTCATCGAGACCGGCTGCCGAAATTGGGCACGAGCCTGCCTACAATGCGAACGGGCGAATATATCTTGTCATGTTTCGTCACCAGTATATACTTTCTCCGCATTATTCAAAAGCTTGGAGCATATTCACGTGAATCTCGTCGGACCTTTGCCTTCATCAGACGGCTACCAAAGTTGCCTGACGATCGTGGACCGTTTCTCACTCTGGCCAGAAGCTTATCCTGTGTCAATTCAAAATACTTACACCATCGCTAGAACTCACTCAGTGGATCGCTAGGTTTGGAGAACCATTATGGATCACAACGGACCGAGCTAGGGAGTTTAAATAGCATTTGTTTAAGGAATTAAATGCCTTACTGGAATCTCAACACTTTCAAACGACGGCCTATCACCATTCTGTCAATGGACAAGTGGAAAGTTTCCATCGATAGTTTGAAGGGGCCATATAGTGTGTCACGCTGACGAAAGATGGACAGATATAATTCCCATCTTTCTACTCGGTATCAGAGCAGCGTGACGCGACGATCTGCAGTGGACGCCAGTGAAACTCGTGTTTAGCGAATCTTTAAGTTTGCTAGGGGAATTTTTGGCTCCTTGTTCTAGAAACGACAATCAGTTGACTACGCAGTTCGTGGAATACATTTGTGCATTTGTGGTTTTATTCCAATTATTATGGAATCCCCAAACCGTGCTTAGATTCTTTGCACTACATTAATTAGGTAGTAAATAATAAAGAACATTACTTTTCACAAATTCTCTTTATTCAAACAAATTCCGTGCGAATTGGGTGATAATTTTGCACAGACGTTCGAATAGATTTTACTTTTTACCTGTACGCTACCTGACCTATCGTATAGGATCGTCGAAGGTAAACAAAAATGGTCCTCGATGCATGGCTACTACTGTAGAACAATAAACATTGCATCGTGCGAAGATCCAAATAGCGATTTCTAAAATCCCAAAAAATTGTTTACGTTTTTTATAGATAAATGCATCCGCATGAAGAAGGCCCTCCCTTATGGCCGGCATGAAGTAAAGAGAAAAATGAGTTGCCGAGCAGTTTTTGAAGATTGAACTTCGAAAAACCGCTTTTCGAGAAGAACGCATCCAAAGTTATCGAGTACACGGAGAGAAGTTAACCGTGACCGTTACTGCCAGGTCTGCGACCGTCGCGCAGAACTTGCGAGTGGGAGGGAGGCAGAAGCTGTTGCTGCGCTCGCATGAACCATTGCGGGCGCACCTCAACCGTTCCGGCGCGTGACCGTAATAAGCAGCGCAGCTATAGTTACTCGACTCGCAGTGATAGTTACGGTTTACTTCGCAAGCATTACCGCACGCACCGTTTGTTTTATGTGGGTTAACCTGGAAACAGGGCCGAATTTACTACGGGGCCAGCGGGGCCATGGCCCCCACAAATTAGGGGCCCCCACAAATGTAATCAGTCTAGCCGGTAAATCAAAATCGCTGTTACAGGCACACACACTCCTAAATTCGGCCCTGCCTGGAAATACCACTTTGCCCAAAAAACGTAAGACCTTTGCCATAATTAAGGGCTCATTGAAGGCTCATTTAATAGCCAAAAGCCAAATTTTGAGCTCTGAATTTTTTTTAAAACGTATATGGTACTCTCAGCTTTACGTCAAGCTAGCAGTACCATGGCAGAAATATTGCTTATATCAATTTTTTTCTTTTCACAGGAATTGAGGGCTCATTTAAGGCTCTTGAATGACCTCCGCCGCAGTTTTTCAAAAACAACCCCTATCATAAAAAAACCACCTTACAAAATAAATATGCTCTAATCATATAAGGGAGGACATAAGAAGTAAAGGTTCATTTTAGGTTCTCCAACGCCCCCAAAGTCATTATTCAAAAACCATACCTTAATATAAAAAACTACTCCTTATACAAAAGTACTGATAATTGCACTAAATATGCACTAATCATCAAAGTAGACGCATCGGATTTGTAGGCTCATTTAAGGCTCTTGCATGACCTCCAGCGTAGATTTGAAAAAACAACCCCTATTACGAAAAAGGTGCCCTAAAAAAGAAATATCCACTAATCATAAAAGTGAGTACATAAGAAGTGAAGGCTCATTTTAGGCTCTCCAACGTCACCAATATCAATATTCCAAAACCATCCCTTAACATAAAAAACGTACCCTTACAAACAATAACTCGAAAATATAATAAATTTTGACGTTTTCTGCAGTGACACAAAAACATTCGAGTACGCGCGACGACTATCAGCTGATATCGTTAGACTTCATTACAGTCCAATCCCATTGCGGCGGTAACCGGAAGGCTCGGGAATCTGCGGCAGTAACTGTTACTGCGACGGACGCAACAGTCGCTGCAGAATATTTTACGGTGGCGCGCAGTGACTGTCACGGTGTGGCAGTAATACCCTTATGAAAAAGAAGTATTGGTAAGTATTGGATCCAGTACTTTTTTTACGAAAAAGTATTGGATTGCCAATAATTATTCGCGAAAAAAGTATTAGATCCAATACTTACGAATACTTCTTTTTCATCAGGGTATTTCCGTTATCAACCGTAACCATCGATGCCCAGCCAGGAGATGATTTTTCTGCAGACCTCTTGTGGTCGGCGCAGCAACGGTTACGGTGAAAACTGCACCCGCTCTGGTTTACTTCTTTCCGTGTACCATAAACCTACGTGTTATACTTTTTCTTCGAACATGAAATATACTTACTTGCAGGTGCTTTTGGGATATGAGTATGATGCCAATAGGTTCAGTATAGATATTTGAAATATAACACTAGTATAACTTAAAATATTGTTCGTTGCAACGAGACACATTGAGCCTATTTAAACAACTGCAATTTTTGCTACAGGGCAGAAACTAATACGATGGGCGGCCTATCATGAGCGTAGGTTATAAATAGAATGTGTCTGATAGGATGCCAAGCATAGCAGTTTCTACTACTGTAGCATCCAGGCTGGCTAATCATTCACGTGCCTCTCGCCCGAACGCCTATCTGGTTTTCTCTCGTGCTTCGAGTTTCTCTAAGGTTTCTCGCCATCGCCCAGGAAGGACCTCCATTATCACCTACGCGACGTGGACGTAGGAAGCCTTTCTGCACTTTATCACCATCGGCGATTGCATCCAGCAACCCCTTTGTACTCAGTGATAATAAACCACCTTTGATTTTAAATGGCGAATTCGTTATTGGCGTAAACCCTTTTCTCGGCCTCCAAATTCTAATTACTTTCTCGGCTACCAATCTCGCTATAAATTGTTGTATCTAAATTCACCAGTATGTTTTCAATCCGTATACATTTACTCTTTTTCCCAATTTATCCTCCGTATTTCTACGTGAATCCTTTTCTATCTCTCCCTCAGTATCAGTAATCTTATCAGAATCTCAGTCTTTTTAGCTAATTTAAATCACCGCTTACATAAATCTTCCATTTTTCATCGTACAGAGCCTCTCCCTCTCCCTTCCGGATACTAAGGACAACAAAAAGTAATAAACAGACCATGTTCGTGACCTTAGTCCCAGTAATCGTGATGCTTATTTTCTTGCTTTTTATTTAATTTAGGTGAATGTAATTTCTATTCGCTACTATGAAATGCTAAAAATAAATGGACTTTATCATTAAATATTACTTGTATTTTTTTAACAATATGTTGAAATTATCACCATGTTTCACGATTATTGAGATTGTCACGATTACTGGGACATTTACCTTACAGCCTTACTTCGAACGTTTCATTTTATGCGTAATACCTCACACTTATTAAAATCTGCAGAAAAATTTCACATACTGACATGTTTGTCGTATACTGGCTCACTTACGGGGCAAATAATTTAAATAATAATTAAAACAAGATAAAATGTAGGCAAGTTTTCAATTATAAAACAGTTTTTTTATTAATTCAACAATTTTTAATACATTAAATTAGACTCATACGAAACATCGAGCAAATTCTCATCGCGCGCGGATCGCTTCGCTCGCAAGTTTGAGCGCGCTTAGGGCGCGCGTCTGTAGGTTCTCACGCTTCCCGCTCAATAATCTACAGGGTGTCCACGCAGGGGCTTACCGAAAAGTTTGCAACCCGCCATACACCGCCATAAGGTTAACATTGTCGTGTGAGACAGGTTGCATAATTTTTGGTAAGCCCCAGCGTGGAGACCCTGTATGTATTTCGCGCTACGTGCTTGGTTTTTGTGCTGTTCCTACATTTTTGCACAAACCTTTCAAAATTAAAGGTCAAACCACTGACAACTGTAATTTGGTGATTGAATTCTCTTTTGTTAAAGCTCCTTCGGCTTTAACGAACACATTCTCATGATGTATCTCGTGCTTCGCACTCAATTACGATTGGTCCAAAACGCAAACTTTTCTATATTATGTTCAAATTTATTAAATTAAATGTATATTGTATTAATTTCTGTACCTTGGCCCAACACTGTCTATTCTGATATTGCATAATAAAGAAAAAATATTATTTTTCATGATTACATACTTTAATATTTTTCCTTATTTGACATTAATCTTTATTCGAAGCTACCCTGAAAAATGTATCATTCCAATAAATTTATATTATAACAATTCATAATGTGCATTAATATTGAAATAGACTTATTTGGTGTCTTTTTTCTAAAAATTTAATTTGTTTATTTTTAATGTCATTTTTTACGATTAAAACAAAAACTACGCATCCTATCCAAAAATAATGATTGACAAATTTATAGATCTTTTTTGTGTTAACAACATTTGTCTATTCATTTTCTTTCGTACCTTGTGTCGTTTTTTCCAAAAAATGTAATTGAAGAAATTTTAATGTTGTTTTTCATGATAAAAAAACTACGCGTTCTATCAAAAAATGATTGACAACAAATTTGTAGATCTTTTTTGAGTGAATAATTTTGTTCTTTACAATCTTCTGTGTCTTGCATAGTTTGACCACAAAGTGGATTCTTTAATTTTTAATAACGTTTTTCAGGATTAAAACGAAAAATACAGTCGAAACTGTCAATAAGACCGCTCCCAATAAGACCGCTCCCAATAAGACCGCTCCCAATAAGACCACTTCCCCTGATCCTTGCCTGAGCTCGCCGAGGTGCTTCCCCCACTCTCACGCTGACTTCGAAATTCCAGTCAGCCGATCCCAATAGTGCCGCCAGAGAAATCGCAATTTCTATGGTTTTTAGGAGAGTTTTTTTTATATTATACAAATATATCGAATATTAATTGTGATATTTTCATATTTTATAATATTTTTCGATATTATATTTGGATAATATAAAAAAACTCTCCTAAAAACCATAAAAATTGCGATTTCTACGGCGGCACTATTGGGAGCGGCTGATTAGAATTTCGAAGTCAGCGCGAGAGTGGTGGAAATGCCTCGGCGAGCTTGAGCAAGGATGAGGGGAAGCGGTCTTATTGAGAGCGGTTTTATTGAGAGCTTCGACTGCATGTATTTTATCCAAAAAATTATTTTAAGAGATTTTGTTCATCTTTTTGAGATTAATAATTTTCCTTGTTAATATTTTCTTATATCTCGTATTAATTTGCTAGAAAATGGAAGTTTTATTTTTCAAAAAGCTTTTTCGATGGATAAAACCAGAAAAGTTGGTCAAAAATGGTAACGACGACGATTACGATAACGACGACAAGAACAGACATCGAAGTAAGATCCATTTTTTTCTCAAACAGTGAGTCCGAATACGTCAAGATTTAATGAAATCCGCGACACTCAATTTTCACATAAAACCAATACCTTCTCTTTGAGATGACAATATAAAAAGTTCGCATGTATTTACAATTACTTATCGTTTTATGTCTGGACTGAAACTTATCAATAAAACAAGGTATGTCGTCACTGTTTCCATAAACTGAAACACAATAGTTACATTAATTTTTTTTTCTTTTTTTATAAACTCAGGTCAAAATAATTAAATGCTTACCCCGTGAATGAAAGTGTAGTCTAAAGTAGTGAATTTACATAAAGTAAATACCAAGGGCCGTTGGATCAGTTGTAAAGAGAATTGTTCAATCTGGTAATTAAAAAGAAAATGAATTTATAATTATGATGTAGAGATTCATTCAAGATTCATTCCCTTACCTCTTCTTTTAATTCTGCATTTTGAATTGTATTTTTCATTTGGAAAAGAATTTCGCTCGTCCTACGTGACTGTATATAAGGAAAAATTAGTTCGTGATGCAGATATCACACGGAAAAATGTGTATTTTAAAAAGTGTGCATAGAGATACTCATAGAATCTTGAATAACAAATTTAAGTAAGAAGCCAAATTCGGTACAGATTTATACTACCGTCGGAAATGATCTATACGGCTACTGTCAGCGGTACTAAAATTGCTGCTGATTTTGAAACGTGATTACCCATTCAAAAAAGAAGTGACAAATTTTTTAAAGAAATTGTTGGAAAGATTATAAAATTTCGGGTGAAAAGATCCCTGATGGAGACATTTTTGACCTTTTGAGAAAAATATACCACGTGAGAAGTTAAAAAAAAATTCAAGAGTTCCTCGAATTTTGTACCTCGAGTTCAACTTAAAAAATCTTCATTGGTTCCTGAGATATGACAAAAAATGTTCGACCGTGTCTGCGTCACGTTTCAGTAATATATATATATATATATATATATATATATATATATATATA
>CAKNWU010043093.1:0-12097 GCA_932072015.1 Andricus quercustozae
CTGGGGCATTGATGCAATCACGTGTCCTCGTGGAACCCACAGTTGGTGCAATTGACAGCAAGTCACAATGCGGCATCTCTCATTTGGAAAAATTTAAACTCCATAAAAAAATGGGCAAAGGCACAGACATTATGTAGATCGCACCCCTAATCCTTTGCATTTTCTAATGTCTCTTGAGCGGGCAGGAACACACAGCTGTGCTTGGTCACAGAAATCATTTTTGACAACTTTTTGTGAACTTAAAATTTCTCCTATGAGAGAGGCCGCAATGTAACTTGTCGCGACTGTGACATGCAGCAAATGTGACATGCCGAAATGTGACTTGCCGCTTGTCACATGATCCAGACCCAAAGAAGCAATAAAGTCATGAACTCACTAATAACTTGAAAAAAACTTCAAACAAACAATTTATTAACATATATGCATTTTGTGGTATTAGATAAAATACAAAATTCTCGTTTTCTAAACATTCTTCACGAAAAAACACAAAGCTCCACAATTCTGTTCAACCGCATAAAGTATAAAGTAGTGGTCTTCGCATCGATATAATTCGACGGCTCCATTGCAGCGTGCTTCAATTCTTTTTGGATAGGTCTAGCTGTGAAATGTTGCACAGAATTGCATAATCTTTTACCAGATGATGCAAAATGATCTATTTATTCATGCTAACTAAAAAACTCAAAATCGATAAATAATAACTTAGAGCGGTATATGAGCAGAACGCGAGTTGGAGCTGTATGCGGAGTATACTGGAACTGGAGCTCTCTGCAATGAAGCCGTCGAATTATATAAATAGACCCATAAACCTCTTTGCAAAATCCTTAAATTATGGTTAGCTTTCACGCATCTTTGTTTTCGAGATGATTCAAAATTTCCATTTTTTTCATTTCAAACATTTGTTTACTAGCCTTTTTGATACTTTCTTTCCTTTCCACTATTTTTAGAAAAACTAACAATAAATTTCACTTAATTTATAAATAACTCGACCTAAATACTCTTATTTGTAATTCTATTTTTGAAACTATTTTATTGAATAAATAAGCCAGAAATGTTGACTTTTGAAATTTGCGCCTGCTTGAATTATTGAATTATGGAATCTCTTGCTCTCGAGTAGTCTTGACGAATAATCTTGCTCTCGCAAGATCGAAAGATATTGGCTGATTCTACTGTGACTTACATTATATGTCAATAGCCAATTGAATTGACCAAGAAGTTTGAGGGATTACGAATGAAGTTGGCGTTATAGTTACGCATGCTATTGGCCGAAATGCATGTTCTTTTTAGAAAAGGATTTGTATAGTGGCCGTGGACCAGTCCCCTGTCGAAAGTCCTGAAAATGTTGTCTGTTTTCGCGTATATCTCACCCCTTTCGAGATAACTTAAGATTTGGATTTTGTTTTGAATTCTGAAAATATTTTTACTGACCCATTTTCCTAATTTTTTCCCTTTCCCCCAATTTCACCTAAGTTAAAACTAAATCGACTTAAACACACTTATTTGTATTCTTAATGCTTCAACTGTTTTATTAATTCATTATAATCAAGCCAGAAATGTTGACTCTTTTGAAATTTGCGCCTTCTTGAATTATCGAATTATCAAATCTCTTGCCCTTGAATAGTCTCGTCAGCTGAGCTTCCTCTCGCAAAATTAGAAGATTTTGGCTGATTCTTCTGTGACTTACATTAGATGTCAATAGCCAACTAAATTGAACAATTCAGTTGAGGGAGTACACATGAAGTTAGCGTTATGGTTACTTATGAAATTGGCCGAAATGCATGCTCTTCTTAGAAAAGTATTGTCTTAGAATTTGCTAGTGTGATTATTATAATTTATTATTATTATAAGGGAGGGCAGGCCAATATCTACCCATAGCACTGCGGTAAAACCAATTTTACTATAGCCTAAAAGAAACTATTTCCCATAAGGTAAGTCTTTACCATAAAGGTCCCTGCTGGAAGTAAACGGATTGAAACCTTATCCGTTTTTGATCAGTCATCTATTCACAAGTATCCATTTGAATACTTTTTATACTCTTCAATGCGTTTGTATTCGTTAGATATCCATCTATCCGCTTAAATAATAATCTTATCCGGTGTAACTATCCATTTTAATCCTTTTGCATCCGTTTTTATGCATTGCGATCCATTTTTATACATATGGGTTTCAATGCCTAATTTTTTATCTGCAACTGAATCCTTACGTCTCCGCCAACTACTTCAATTTGATCTCGTCACCTATCATGGATTAAAAATTTATCCGTTCTAGTCCAAGAATCTCTATCCGCAAACCTATCCTCGTCTATCCGAGACCCACTTTGACATTCGTTAATATCTATCACGTGCCAATCATTACCTATCCTCTTTAACCAATTCTTGTTAACTATCACGGATAGAATACTTATCTGTCCCAATCAAAACTTATCCTCTTTAATATTTTCTCCATGGAAAGAATTGGCTATCCGTTCTAATCCATCATTTTCTATCCGTCACGTTATGCTTATATATCCCCGACCTAGTTCGATTTTTCTCGTTATATTACACAGATAGAATCTTACTCCGTGCCAATCATTGCTTATTCTCTTTAATCCGTCTCCACAATATAAATTAGAAAAAATATAGATTGAATCGGATAAGAAATATATTTACATTTTCTATCCGTTTTAATCCATAATTTTCTATCCGACAACAGATTCTTTTCTATCCGCGATCTACCTAGACTTTCCTTGTTATCAAGCACGGATGCGATACTTATCTATGCCAGTCAATGCTTATCCGCATGAATCTTTTCTCCACAGAAAGAATTGGCTATTCGTTCTAATCCATGATGTTCTATCCGTCAGCCTATCCTTATCTATCCGCGGCCTACTTTGTTATTCCTTGTTAACTATCACAGATAGAATACTTATCCACGCCAGTCAATATTTATCCTCATGAATCTTTTCTCCACATAAATAATTGGCTATCCGTTCTAATCTATAATGTTCTATCCGTCAGCCTATTATTATCTATCGGCGACCTACTTTGACATTCCTTTTAACTATCACGGATAGAATACTTATCCATGCCAGTCAATATTTATCCTCATAAATCTTTTCTCCACAGAAGGAATTGGCTATCCGTTCTAATCCATAATTTTCTATCCGCCACCCTATCTTTGTCTGTCCACGAGCTACTTTGATTTTTCTCTTTATGTAACACGGATAGAATATTCATCCATGCCAATAATTTTGAATCGTCTTCAATCTTTTCACCATAAAATGTATTGCCTATCTGCAAAAATCCATAAAACTACTTTGATTTTATCTCATCACCTATCACAGATTAAAAAGGTATCCGTGACCATCAATGCTTATCTTCTTTAATTCTTCTGTCACCTAATCCTTATCTATTTGTGGACTACTTTGATTTTTATCATCATGTAAAAAAAATTATTGAGTCTCCGTTATAATTGGAGATTTTCTATCAAATACGAATTAGCATTATAGTTGTCATTGCAGATACATATGTATCGATTCTTTTTCATTTAAACTGATACGCGAGGATAGAATATTATTAGTTTAATACAAATTTAATAGGATAGACGCAGATAGAGTATTACTAGCTGAAGTCTTATCAAAACGGATAAATATGGATAGCATAATTTTACTTGAAGACGGACTTAAACGGATAGATATGGATAGTTTACTTTTAGTTTAAGACGGATTAAAAAGGATACATAAGGATAAAATATTTTTCGTTGAAGACTGATTAAAACGGATAAATAGGATAACATCTCACGGATAGATGAGGATAAAAAGATTCGGACTGAAACGGATAGAGGCGGATTAAATTCCACTTCACGTAATGAATTTTATTCAAACGGATAAAGATTTTTAAATCTCACAAAGCATAGAACATGATTTAAAATGATGCAAAGTGCTTATTCAAACGGATCAAAAAATGCTATCCGTTTGAATCCGCTAATTCCTATCCGATTACTTCCAGCAGGGATAGACACTGACTCGCAAGACATGTCATGAAAGCTTTCTGGTTCGAGAAAATAATCCCCAGGTATTCGTTTCTGAAACACGCCAATGCATCACATGCACAAAGTATGTGAGCAGCTGTCTTCATGAAAATCACACTTTCGACAAAGAGGGTTGTCTCCAATGCTCATTCTGGTCAAGTGTTTTCTTAGTTCGCAGTGTTCATTAACCAACCCAACTACGGTATTAATCGGCCTTTCTTCCATGTTCAAGAGTTATTTACCAATGGCTCCTTTCCCCCATGCGAACGAGATACCGCTGTAGGGTTCTGGACATCTGATTTCTCATTACTTTCAATATCTTCATGGCCAGAAACCCAAATCAGACTGACCCAGTTTTTAACGGCAACCTTCAAAAGATCGTAAGGCATCTCCAGACTAGTCTGGAAGTAAACTCTTCAGATGGAAGAGCCTTAAGTGCTGCTTGACTGTCAAAACCGATGAAAATGTGCTGATCTTCATGAACCCGCCTAAAAATTTCCTCCAGACAAGCTTTAGTAGCTATTATATCCGCCTGAAAAACTGTAGGGAATGTGCCCAGTGCTGTTGTTATCTCAGCGCTGGGCTGATAAATAGATAGATTCCAGGCCATATTCCCAATGAGTCTTTACAGACGGCTGTGTAGCAAACGAGACCTCCTGGTGTAAATAATTCTTCCCTTCTCCCTACATCATGCCAATTCTTCTTTTTTAGAGAAGATGACCATAAAGGGTTTCATGAAGGATAAATTCCTCAACAAAACATCAGTTTGCATAGCGAGAATATTATCCTCGCACAGCATGCGATTACTGATATCATGTGGATCTGTCACCTCAAGTTCACTAAGGTTGCCCCCTACAAGGAGTCTACAGACTCCGCTGCCGCAATCTTCCTGACGAAAAGATGCAACGGTGGGATGTCCTGATTCACCATAAAAGCTGATATTGGTGTTGTTTTCATAGCACCAGTGATCGCGAAGCAGAAAACCCTTTAGAAGCTTTCCAGTTGTTTTATAGTACTTATTAGTTTAGTCCTTGGCAGCAAGATCGTTGATGAGTATGCTATTATGGGACATGCTTATCATTGTATATTACCAGTAAGTAATCCTGGGTTTTCAGTCCCAGATTTTCCCTATTGCCCACCTGCAGGCCCAAAAGACCATCTCAGCTTTCTTAACCATTGCATCAACATGGAGTTTCCAGGTTCCTTTCCTACCATAGAATTCAAGATTTCTAAGGCCAGGAATTTTCGTTCTTCTGGTAAAATGCATGAGTTGCGCCTGGTCCGGGTTGATGGACAAAAAACGGACCCTGCACCATGGCTCTACTATGTTGAGCGCTGACTGCATGAGTTCCATTAAGGTGCTTTCCTGTTACCAGGATCGCCAGGTCATATACATAGCCTTGAGTATAAGAAACCGATTCGATTAAAACGGATGAAAGGACTCCTCCCTGTTAGCATCCCCTTGATGATCCTAGATCTGCCTTTTTGAGAGACAAATTGATTTCTATGGAGAGGTTTTTAAGTTAGGATTTTCTCTTTCATGTAAAGGTCCACTAATTTTTCTAGTGTTTTCAGCATGAACGAGGTGAAGCTGAACGTTTCAAAGGATTTTGCCTCATATTAGGTATCCTTACCCGGCTTTGGAATGAAGATTGCCACCACCTTCCTCCATGCTACCGTGGTGTATCCCATTGCTAAGCATGCCCGAAAGATACCGCACAATGGACCCACCAAGGATTAAAATCCTTCTTGGATTAATGTAGGGAATATTTTATCATCTCATGCTGCTTTAAATGGTTTGAATTGTTTAACTACCCATCTAATTTTTTAATAAGTGACAATACGACTGGCTAATTTACAATCTTCCATTCTGGCTCTAACAGTTGGTCCTCCTGAAGGGTCTGACTCATGAACTGTCCCCTCATTCGTGCAATCCAACTCCGAGCCTAGGAAGTGTACCCTAATCAGGTGCTCTAGGATTTCATCAGTCGTCTCAGTAATTTCACCCAAAAGCAATATTGATGTCTTCAGGTGACGTGATGATTTACCCTTGAAGGTTGTCTGCAGTCTCACAGCGTCGGGTATATTGCCGATTCTCTGACAAAACCCCCTGCAGGAGACTCTTACGCATTTTGTATCTCATGAATATATCTTGTGAAGATTGCCCTCTAAAAGTGCTAATTGCCATTCTTTTTAGCCCAGTTAGAAATACTTCGAGTATCTTTTTTCAGGTCTTCAAGTCCAGGATTCCACCGCGGTGCATCATGGTCTGTTTTCTAAATACGAAGAGGACGTTTTTTCCCATGCGCTTTATTCATACCTTTTTGTAGGATGTCGACAGCAAATTCTATTTGTTCGAGAGACTTGATTCTGCCCAGTATTTCGCCTAGCAAACTGCTGTTTGGTGTCCTTACTACCCCAAGCCGAATGATGTGCGTTAGCATTACATCCGATGAGCAAGGGCCATCGTTTAACGCAACAGTATTCCACTAGATTTCTCGACTTCTTATATGGTTGTGGGTCCTGCGAGTCAAATGGGAGGTACGCTAAGCAAATCACCATAGGTCGGCGGCTGCTTCCTAAATGGTTCTTGTTCTTTATTGTCACCAAATCTCTAGAAAAGAATCTTGGTAATTCAATTTTAATATCACCTCTGACATAAAGTGCTGCCCTAGGTGTTTCTGCGGAATTATCATAAATGACTGATCTGCTCTAGTCACTTAAGCCTCTAACTTTTGCCTTGCATGTCCAAGGTTCTTGTATTAAGGCAAAAGCCGTTTGTTCCGCTTTTAAACGTCTGCTTGAGGAAGCAGACGCTCCTTTAGCGTGATAAAGGTTTATCTGGATAAAATCCAGACTGAAAGGGGGACATTAGTGTTCATCTTAACTTCCAGTTGTCTCCTCCACCTTTTCCGAAGACAAATCCGGTTCTCGGTATTCGGGTGTAATTTTGGTTTTTGAGAGGATCTTCATATTCATCCTCCTAAACCCATAGTAGGCCTGCAGTCGATCTTCTTGAGACTCTAGACCACCTCTGGCTCTGCAGTTATTACAAGTAAGGTAGCTCGACTACGCACCTTGACATCGATAACCTTCCGTCCTCCCGTTTTCGTGTTCGGATTTTGGTTTGTTACCTTTTTCAGTACTGCTGTTGGTTCCGCGGATATACCAGGAATCCAAGCCAGCAACTTTACTAGCCTTGGGAGGTTTTCGCTCTCGATCACGTTGACCTTAGCTTCCACCCAAGGTCGTAATCTACCAACAGCTTCAATGAACCAAGTTCCGGACAGTTCATCCGAACAGATGAACATTATTTCTGAAGCGGCAATCGTCAAATCTTCTGGTGACTTCTCCAGGTTGCACCCCATCGATTTTTTTTCTCTTACGCCGCTTCAATCGCCTGGACCTGGTTGTCATCGACTTTGATTATTATTCTAAACCCCTCGGCGACTATAGCCTTTTTTAGGTGACTTGGAAGGGCCTGCTTATAAGAGGCTGTTAGTCCTCTTAGCCGCATCTTCCTTTGTTCCCTGATTTTATTCGGGGTGCTACTATCAGAATGGGTCCTCTTTGGAATTCTCATTTGGCCTCTCAATCTCTTCCTAGCAACTCCCGACAATTTAGCTTGTCGTCGTATAAACGTTTGGTTTAACCTCCGGGGTTCAGCATCGTACGTAGGTCCAACTTAGTCCCTACTCCCTACCTTCCGCTACGCTATGGTAACTTCCAGATGGTTCCCCACTGACAGATTCCGAAATTGCTCTAAGGCTCTTTCGGAGATTTCCTTCTTCACAGTAGTAGATCCTTTTTCCACGGGGGTCCTTGCCGACTCCCCCTGGGTGTTTTGTTTTTGATTTTTGAAAGAATTCATTTTGTTCCCTCGAGCAGCTAGGTAAATATTTTATCAATCCCTACAGAGCCCCGCTTGTAGAGATAAGGTAATTTTACTATGAAAGGTCGGCCGTTATACCAGAGACTCCTTATAGGTCAACACACCCTAGTAACATTCATCCCTCGACACGGTAGTTCACGTCTTGGGTGTTTTGTGAATCTAGAGCCACCAGATTTTCGCTGCTCAGTCGAATTCACGCTGATAGTTCCACCCTACGAACCACGAACTCATATCAATCAGGGTCGTTCTCGCTGCGTGTTTCGGGTCGTCGCTAACCACAGGAGTCCTTAGGCCTCCTCACCGTGACTAGGTCCGAACTTGCCATCTCCTTGAGCAGGGAAAATGAATTCCCCAACGTAAGAAGTAGTCTAGGTCACGCGTCCCATAGAAGAGGTTGCTAGTCAAATATTAGTGATTTTATTATTATTTAAATAGAATTGTTAGATTATAAAAGATGTTGAAAGCGATGTTATTTGTTTGAGTGATATAATTTATAAATATATATAATGTTAAAGATGGTAAATGACATACTTCAGACCAAAAGGAATAAAGGATCCAACTATTGAATTCTTTTTGGTCTGAAGTATGTCATTTACCATCTTTAACATTATATATATTTTTAAATAGAATTGTTGCATTTATTGATTAGATTTATCTTGCATATTTTATCTTTGCGTTGGAAACAATTGTTGTCAATTTCTTAGGTAATTATTAACATAATATTTACAAATTAATAATTTAAGACCAGTGCATGTAATAATTTTTAATTGATGGTGTCTATCATTATCATTATAAATAGCCTGAAATTTTACTGAAATTAAGATGTGTATTTATAAATAATATGAATTTTATATTTTATGCAAGATATTAATGATTTTCTAATAGATTGAATTTCTTTAAAAAGCTCAATTTTTACAGAAGTGAAAAGAGCGGTTCGACATCATCAAATTTATGCTTTCATTACGTTAACTGAAATAACAGGCTTTCATTGAATGTTTTACAAAAATTAATTTATTATAATCACCTATTATATCTAATATCGCATTACTTAATATTTACATAAAATAATATTTTGAAAATGTGCAAGGACACTAGTTCATTTAAGATGATCCTGATATAGCAAGAGATGATATGACCTGCAAAGACAAATCCTCGCTCCGACGCAATACTACACTGAAAGCTGCGCAGCAGTGGTCTACGGCACTTAAGGTTGCGCAGTTATCATCTACACGGAAAAAAGAGAGAAATCTGGATTAAAACTACAAGAGTTCTGTAAACTTTCACAGAAAAAACTGGGGTTTCTATTAAAACCAATTTTTGGTTCCAAAGGAGCTGCAACAAAAAGGAACCTCTCTTGCTGAAAAGGAACCCAAAAAGATAAATGGTTTCTAACTGAACCCAAACCATGAATTTCAACTGTTCCAATGGAGGCTTTTTTTCACTTCAGCCTTGATCACTACGGAGATTTTACAAGTTTATGGTGTACATTTTACTTTGTATTTCGAATTCAAATAATATTTCACTGGGAAAAATTTAATGAAGAAACTACAATAATAGATATTGGTCATTCTTGAAAGGAAGAAAGTGCATATGAAACATGACAGTTTTAAGGTTATGTTGAAAATGCGGCATTTTCAACTGCGCATGTACCAAAAAAGCGCGTTGCTATTTAAAATTATATAATATACACTTGCATTTTTAAAGAATGTAGGTATTAGTTAGTTAGTTAGTTTTAATGTGGGCGGGGGGCCCCGTGTAGTGCCCCCCTGGCGCTCAAGCTATGAAGCCTATTGTGCCACACCCGTGTTTATTCTCAAGGCAGTACTCCGAATCCGGCCAATCTTCGCCGAGTGTTTTTGGATCTCGGTAGGTTTTGTTGTTACCAACGTTCTGAAATTGTACCTCTCAGGTACAGTTTAAGGTGGGTTCCGAACCACCGAAGCCCCGGTGGAAGTACATAGAAAAATTTCCATTGGTACCCGGCTCAGGGATCGAACTCCAGACCTCCTGCATGGAAGTCTGACACGCTATCGTCTGAGCCACCGAGGCTTCCAATGTAGGTGTTTCTATTATTCAAATTAATTTGGTTTAAATAAGAATAAAAAATGTTTGTTAATATTTATCTGTATGATTATTCATAGTCTTTATTGATTTCAAATAGGCTCGCGCATTTCGGCACATGCGCAGTTAAAAATATGAATAGCCATCTATTGGATATCAACAAACTAAAAAGGAACCCTCAAAAGGAGTTCCATTGGAGTCTCAGTTCCAAATGATACCAACTTCTACTTGAGCCGGAACTTTACTGAACCCTCATTTTTTTCTGTATTATATTGAACTCCGATTTAAAAAAGTTCAATAAAATATATAGTGAAATTCATGGAAAAATGTTGAAGACTTTCGTAGAAATCACAATTGAGGTATTGAGAGTTGGCAATCACATCATTATAAGGTTTAAATATCTCAATTCTGTCAAATGTATAGAAAAATTCTTGAAAAAATGTTTAAAAATCTCATAGAAATTCGATTGGAGGTATTGAGTGTTTGTGAACTACTTCAATATGATATCTATAGACCTCAGTTCTATAAAATGTAGCTGCGGAGTCGCTACTGTGCGCATGCAGCGACATTTTCTGCATCCCCCTGGCCAATGTGTTTAACAGATAACGCCGGTTAGTGAATAATAATTTATTAGTGAATTATAACTTATTTAAATTTATATAACTTATATAAACTTCTTCTATATAGCTATCTAACTTCTTATTAATCTTGAATCTACTAGAACTTATAACCAAGAAATAATTTGCGATTAAAAAAATGTTTCGAGATATACAATTTCCAAAATTATAAATATTTTAAAGTGATGATTAAAATTTAAAAAGCAAAAAAAAATTGTATGAAACTGGTAAAAAAAAAAATTTGTCACACGAGTTAAGTTAGCTGCGAGGTTTTGTTAGGAGTTGCGAATGCGTAGGTAGGGGGTTCGAACCCACAGCGAATAAGAATTGTATAGGGTGCGATTATTAATGTAGTGATTGTTTGCATAATAGTAAATAATTATGCAATTAAATATGTGAGCAAATATTAAAGCATAATGATAATAATAATAATAAAGTAGGGATGTGGCGACCCCATCGCCCGAGAACTCCGGCTCTTGCAGTCAGCCACGTTGCATTGGGCTAACTCCCCAATGCGACGAATTATGCGGTTACGTCACCAGTATCGCGCAGTGCCACCCACAATAGGCCTCTCTCGAATGGAGGCCATGGTTCAGTTGGGAGTGGCAATAGGACCGAACCGAGGCGACGACCAGGCAATAGCCCCGAACAAACGCGAGAACATCGATTTAATTGGTCGGACGAACTCAGGAGGGACATCCTTACCTGTTGGCAAAGAAGCTCACCGACGCGAAAAGGATTCATGCAGAGGTTACATGACCGTTGGGTCAATATGCACCCGGAATATGCTCATAAAACGCCTCAGTATTTAAGAGATGAGGTATCCTTTTTGCGCAGAAACGGATATGAAGCTCTTTTTCGGCAAGAAGAAGAGCAACATCCTCCAGCGAACATACCACCCGTTCCAGCAAGACCACCTTTGCAGATAACCGATAATGCCAATATGAGAAGCAGGAGATCTATCAACCAAAAAGTCTTTCTCAGGATGGACAAATTATCTGAAGCTAATAATGCTCTCCCTGATTTGCTCCCTGAAGATGTTAATCTCTGGAATCTGAAATGTGTAGTTTACGAGGAGGCAGTCTCTCTGCTTAGCGACAATAGAAGTGGCGATACTTCAGTACGCCTGAGTAAGACATGCTGGCCGTTCCTATACTGCTCTACACATTTGGCGCAGTAAAATTTAACGTCGATGAGTTAAAGCAACTTGACCGAAGCACAAGCAAGATCATGACAATCCATCGAAGTCACCATCCTAGATCTTCCGTACCTCGAATATACCTACCTCGAGATAAAGGGGGTAGAGACTTGCTAAGCTTGGAGTGCCTTCATCGAAGAACGGTTCTGGCTACAGCCTGCTCAGTTCTAAATAGTGCAGATTCTCTTATGCGACTCGTACATCAACACGAAGCCAACAATGTTGCCGCGTTTCTATACCGTGCCGCAAATAGGGCCGCAGAGGAGCTTGGCCTCCCATTTGATTCCAGCGACACTACACATGGCCTAGCATCACTAACACCTT
>CAKNWU010043151.1:0-15707 GCA_932072015.1 Andricus quercustozae
TTCATATTCAGCGCGTCAAAATACATAAGGATAAAGTGGTCTTGTCAAATAGTCATCACCTTTTTTTTTTTTGTAAACCAGTGTAATGTATCAAATAAATAAAAGTTTTACATAATTTTTTCCATGATGTATGATTTTTTAGCCTAAGCAGTAGAGAATTTATGAGAATTAAAAAATATATAAACTCTGAACATCTCCTTGCGAAAGTCAATATTTTATTTAATGTCAGAGTATTATTTAAGTTTACTATGAACGTACTACTGCGGCTTAGGCCAATTTCGAAACTGTAGATAAAAATTACGCAATGTTTGCGTACATATACGATGAAACTGTGCTTACGTAAAATTTTATGAAACTTTAATCTGATTTATATTTACTCAAAAATTATCTGAGTTTCTCAAATTAAAATAATATTAATAATACACATGCTACTAGTGAAAAAGGTGTTAATTTACATAAAAATGTTTAAGTTGCAAAATTATACATGACTCAAAAATGTAGAATTGTTGGATTTTGTTCTTAATAATCATATTTATACTTATGTATTTAACCAATTTATCAAATAAATAGTAAAAATGATGATCTTCAGGTTGAAAAACAATAACTTAACATTGTTTTTTAAATAAAAAATTGAAAACTCACAATTCTTCCTTTTTATAAATTCTTTAAAAATTATGTTGCTTGTATATTAGACAATAATAAAAAATAGAACTGTTTACAGTATCCTGAATTAATTTCTATACATTCAGGATTTTCGGTTACAATTTCGTACGTCTTTTTGGTAAAAAATTCAGATTTTTGTTGAAGATTCATCTCTTTTGCATGAAGGTTCAAATTTTTAGTTTTTATCAAGAGTTTTATACAATATTTTAAAGATTAAAAATGTATAATGTTAATATATTTTTATATGGAACTAAACTTTACAATTAAGGGTTTTAGCGTAAGTATATTGTAATTTTATTTATTAACTACTCTAATCCTTAATCAAGGAAAGCATTCATAAATGATATCCAAAAGTAATAATTACTTATCAATATTCATCGACATCGATTTCTCTTATTTCTCGGTTATTTTGTATTTTTTTAGTGTGTTAAACAATGGTGACAAACATATTTGGAAAATTTGTAATTTTTAAAAGTTGACTAAAATTGAGAATTTAGGAACGTTTTTTAAGTAATAGATTCATAGTAAGGATCAGAGTTGCAATGGGAGCTAATTTTTTTAAATAAAAAAACAAGCATTAAAAACAATTCTAAGTTGGAACAAGGAATTTTAGTAAAGAATGATAATTTTATATCAGTTTGTATGAAATTAGTAATTAAATTATTTTCTATAAAACTACCTATAGTGGCATGTATATATCTGAGAAGGACAAGCTCGACGCTTATACTCTACTAGATAATGGCTATATAAGAGTAATATGGGTTATGTAATCTAATGAAGTACTAGAATATTGATCAATTACGTTGTTAATCAAAGTTTATAAAGTGTTTTTAAGTGCATCTTGAAGCATCCCGTAAATGACAGTGTTTCCGACGAAACCCGCATTATATCCTACTTGCTTTTTTCCTTACTCTTTTGGAGTTTATACTTACGAATACTTACCTATTAAGATTTCATTCAGAGATTATTACCGTCCAAATCATGCACATATAGAGAGCAACTGCCTAAAGGTTATGGTATTGGAACAATAATTTTTATAAATCCAAAATTCAATTGTTTCCTTGCATATTAAACTCTTTAGTTGGACACTTTTTTCGTCAAAAGTTCATACTTTTGATGGAAAATTCAAAAAAAAAAATAAATAAATAAAAAATTAATGTATCTCTGACATGGAACAAGTAATTTTTCACATAAACGGAATTTTGTAAAAAATTATAATTCTGGGTTCAAACAACAAAATAATATTTTAAACTGTCCCTTTTTAAAATTATAAAAAGGCAGTTACTATATTTTGTTATAATAATAAATAATGTTGCAAATATATTATTATTACATATGGGCAGGGTCATCTAACTCCCATAGCACTGAAGTTATCTAATGTAACCTATTGCACTGTACCCTTGAATCTAATCCTCTCTGATGAGGCCGGTTTCCGCCATATAGGAATTTATTGCCGTATAGGGGATGTCTACAAAATCATCTGATTCACAGAAATTACTTCCAAAATACTTCACTCTGAGATTTACAAGCATATCACAGTCGCAGAGGATGTGATGTGCTGTCTTCACACGAAAGCCGCACTTTCGACATCGAGGAACGTTGTCGACCCTCATGCTATTCAGGTGCTTCTTTAAGCGGCAATGGTTCATAAGAATTTCAACCAAGTAGTGGATGAACTGCTTCATCTACTCTCCAGTCAGGGTTACCACGTCATAGGCTATTCGGACGATATACTAGTTATCGCGCGTGGCCAGCATCTGGATGCGCTCTTCGGAGTAATGCAGCAAGCACTGGTGATAGTAGATTCATGGTGTAAGGAAACTGGACTATCGGTCAATCCGGGAAGGACAGATGCAGTTGTTTTCACCAGAAGGTATAAGTGGGGAACCACCAGAACACTGAAACTTGGAGGAAAACAACTGGAAATCAAAGAACGAGCTAAATACCTAGGAGTAATTCTGGACAAGAAGCTGTTATGGAATGAGCACCTGGAAAACAAGTGCAAGAAGCTAGTAGCGACTCTATGGCTCTATAGGAGAGCGATAGGGAAAAGCTAAGGCTTGATGCCGGAGACACTCATGTGGATCTACACAGTGATCTTTCGACCCAGGCTAACCTTTGCGGCGGTGGTCTGGTGGAGCAGGGTCGAGCTGTTCACTGTGAAGTCTCGACTGGAAAGGATCAGGGGACTGATTTTGAGAGGCATCACTGGTGCCTCGAAGTCCTCACCCACGATGGCACTGGGGGCACTATTATGGTTGGAGCCCCTCCATCTCACCATCAAGGCCGAGGCTGGCAAGGCGGCCTGGAAACTAAATTTGGTAAATGACAGAAGGATCTCGACAGCAGTGAAGATCCCAGTCGACATCGCGAGGACGCCGACCCTGAACATGCTCAGGCACAAAATGGCCATTCGCTACCTCTTCGACAAGAAGTATCGAGTGAGCCTATCCACGAAGGAGGAATGGATTAACGGCGACGCACACCTGCCCAGTGATGGAGACAACTGGTTTACAGATGGCTCCAGGAACGAGGAGAATTCAGGAGCCGGTTTATATCGTAGAAGGAATGGAATGGGCTTCACAATCGAGTTGGGGTCCTACGCCACAGTTCTACAATCTGAGCTTATGGCCATACTCCAGTGCGCCTACAAGGCCAAGGAGTATCACAACAAAGGAAACATCCATATCTGCTCAGACAGCAGGGCTGCCATATTGGCCTTGAATGGAAAAACGACCAGGTCGCTATTAGTCTAGGAGTGCTTTGAGGCACTTAATATGTTAACGACGGAAAACCGAGTTACTCTGCTATGGATGCCTGGACACAGCGGTATCAAGGGAAATGAGATATCGGATAGGCTAGCCAAACTAGCAGCAAGAAGAAATTTTACTGGATCTGAGCCAGTTGTCGGTATTTTCAGTAGGTCAGTCACTGCAGAAATTAACAGTTGACAGCTACCCACATCCTTTATCACTGCCCTGCGATTGCGGGGAAACGTCTAACACTTACTGGCAGTTACGGCATCAGTGAGTTGGAGCTATCAGCCAACAGCGTGGCTATGGTCCTCTCCTTATGGAAAGGGCTTAGGGGTCACGCTTAGGGTCACAAGGGGACGCAACGGGATTACTCTAGCGTCAGGAGCTGTTACAGTCTCAACCCAACTAATAATAATAAATTCACCTGTTTCCATTCCGTGTTTAGGGATTGTTTAGAATTTCCTAAACATGGTTCTTTGATAAACTTCTTAGAGTGTATCATATCTTTAGCCATCTTCCAATATCTCGACTTCTCCTTCAAGAGATAAATTAATGTAATACTTAAATCTTTTCAAAAATGACACCGCTAGATTCAAAGATTTAAAAAAGAATGTAATACGTCCTAAAAAAGGTAGATAAGTCCAGCCTACAAATTAAAAAGGTAAGTAGTACAGGCCTCAATGACCTTCATAAAATTTTTAAAATTGTATTGACATACATGTTTTGAATTTAAAGTAAAGAAACATTTAAAAAATAAAGAATACTTTTAAAAATCCTCCTCATTCAAAGAAATTTCGTAGGACTAGAGCGACAATATTAGAAAGACTGTTTCAATTGATATTTCTGTTCATCTGTGCGTTACCTGATATATCGTAGAGGAACAAAGGAGGCAAACAAAGAGGGTAATCGACCAGGTCAATGCGATCGTTACCAAATAATAATAATACACTAAATAAAAAGGCATTTATAATCAAGAATTCATAGAATAATAAAAGTGGGATTGTGCGACGTTCTATCCTTCGCCGCCTAAGGAGGCCACCGAGCAGTAACATCAAGTTAGATGGATTAAACCAATTTTATAAGTGAAGATTATTTAATATTAAAGTCAATATGAAACCTAAGAGAGTGTGACAAGCCTTCAAAACGCAAGCCTTTCGCGGTCAATTTTAATTTAAAAAAAGGTGTTCCCCGGGCATCTCTGCCACCAAGAAAGGGGCTTCCACGTGCATCACTTCCATCAAGATAGTGGCTTCCAGGGGCATCGCTTCCCCCAACTGCAAAGTTAATGGGGGCATCTCTTCCCATCTTTGCTGTCAAAGGCTCCTAAGGGCAAGTCTTCCCCGGGAAACACTTACCCATTCTAATAATAAGTACCCGAAAAATGGGTTTTCGACAAACACGCCTTCCCCGGGCATCACTTCTCCAGTCATATATTGAGAACAAGACACTGTGGCATCAAGAGGCAAGCCTTCCCGGGGAAGATTTCCCCGGGCATCACTTCCCCAGGTGAATATTAAGAACATGACACTATGGCTTCAAGTTTCAAGCCTTGCCCGGGCATCACTTCCCCAGTCAAATATTAAGAACATGACACTGTGGCCTCAAGTAGCAAGCCTTCCCCATACATCACTTCCCCAGTGAAATATTAAGACGAAGCGACTATGGCATACATGGGCATAACTTCCCCGAGCATCACTTCATCAGTATAAATGTGGATAAATGCAAAATGGAGTGAAGATTGAGCGAGTTTTCGTAACTTCTGACTTAGGACATTAAAATTTAGGAGGCGCTCATTGTACTCCCCAACTCCTTTGCTAGATTGAAATTAGAATGCGCGATTTAAACTTGATGTCTATCTAAAAAAAATGTAATAAACTCATTCTAGAAGGTACAAAAGCGATTCTTTAAATATTTAGCCTTTAGAAAAGAGGACAGCTATCCTGAGCATGATAGCGATTACGATAAATTATGTAAAAGATTCAATTTCTACCAAATTCAGGATAGAAATATGATTCTCTAATTAACGTTAATCTTCAAATAAAATTAATAAGAGGACTATTCGACAGCCCAGAAATTTTAGCTTACCTGCACTTTAAAATCCCTTCTATTAACGCTAGGTCTGTTGAACTACTCTGTGCAGCTTCGACGAATAATGCCATTTTAGATGAGGACTTGTTTGAGATATCTTTGTACACTTTTTAAATCGAAATGAAAGACAAGCAAGCGATCAATAGGATTAAGCAACTAAAATAAGATGCGAATGTATATACATTTGCTGTATCATAAAACCCATAAATTGGTACTTTTACTGTCGGGTCATCGCTTATTAATAAAATCAAACAAACTCACATGAAAATGATAAATTTTTTATTTTATTTTATTTTTTTCTGAATTGAGAAAGAGACACTTTTTATTTATAATACTTTTATTTAATCAAAAGGGAAGAACTTATTTTATTTTATTGGTTTATTGAGTTGAAAGAAAGAATATTTTGATTTATACTTTTTCTTTCCGAATTAGAAGAGAAAACTTTTATTATTTTTAACATTATGTTTAATTTTATTCAACAAATATCTAATCCCTAGCGATAGTAAAAGATTTGATAGAATTTAAACAAATCGCTGTATGATCAGGGGAAAAAGTTCAAAGTTCAAGGTGGCTAAAAGGCCGAATTGAGGACTGACTTAGGGCTAGGTGATGAGTTCCACCAGATGAAAATGTTTGGTTAGGTCCGTGTTCGGACCGAGAGCTTTGAAGATTACGAAAGTTTTATTAGGGCCAATAACCTTTTTCAACAACTTTTTTTGAGCATTCCAGGGACTTTGGTGTAAGAAATTAGAAATTCGAAAATATTTCAGAATCTACCTTTCAAATCTGTTTACTATTGGAAATATGATCAGATTTGGAGGAGAGTCGTGCACTCTCACTATTCTAAAATTCTTTAAGATTGATAAGTTGTTGCCTAATGGAGTTTCCCGAATTTCTTCTGGGGTCATTTCATCAACCTCTCCGCTATGCATGATTATTTTTGATCGTTTTTGCCTTCCAAATCTTTTTGCATACATTCCACGAAGTCTTCTATTTAACTCCACTATTGCAAATACGTCACCATTAGACGTTGACAATACAGTTTGCTCTTCGGTTGGCATGGGTAGAACTTCATTTCCACTCCTCAATTTAATTGGTTTATTGCGAGGAAAAGTGTATCTCCGAATTTCAAATTGCCGCAACGGATTCATGTGGGGAATTAACCGAATAAACCTAAGTTTTTCAAGTTTAAATCCCAGTATGTATAAAGATGATTGACTGCCAGGAGGAGACCTGGACCTGCTACGAAGAGGAGGTTCGGTAGGAGGCGAAGACCTGGTAGAGGAACCCGGCTTATGATATCTGACAGGAGGACGAGAACTTTCAGGAAAATGGTGTCTGTCTAAAGAAGAAGAAATTTCGGAACGAGGAACACCAGGCCCAGGGCTTGAAGTCTGCAAACGTACTCTGTAACTTGAAATTTCCAAAATTTCCCAAAAATTTGGCTCGAAAATTGCATTTTCTACAGTTATCAACTAAGAATGATTGAGCATGGTAAACAAATATCATAAATTGTTGTAAAGTGAACCGTGAATAGGAATATTCATAATTTTTTTAATAAAAAAAGAAGATGGCGGTTTACTAAAAATGTCGAATGTAGCTAATTTCTGTATTTTATAATGAATTATTTTCAAGCTTTCATATCAAAACATGTGTGTATATTTCAATTAAGTATTTGCAAACTTTGGTATAGAGTAGAGCGTCGCACCGACAGTCCTTTGAACGGCGACAGTGTTTAGATTTGAGAATTTTGATTGGCGGAAAATACCAGTACAATAAGAAGAAAGAAAATATCAATTACCGATATAAGAGATTTATTTAATGAGGTTTCTTTAAAAACTTTCACGAACAGAGGTAAATATTTCAGATAATTGGATTGTCGAACAAATTATAATTTGCGGGAAGCTTAAAAATGGACTTATATTTGTGGATATATTTTTTTATTATATTCACCAATAGAATTAAGGATGACCTCCAAGGATAAGACAAGAGTAGAAACCATCTTTATCTTTTCGAAGTGGAGAAAAAACTGTTTAATGTATTAATAAATAATCTGAAACACAATGCAATTGCTGAATAATCTAGAGCTCTATGGGATAATATGGATTATATCATATATTTATCTCATATTTACATTTAATTACAGTCAGTTTCATGCAAAAAAATATATCTACTGAATTCGTTAAAACTGATATCACAATGCATACATTTAATCTTTCACGTATTAAGAAAATCCGTCCTTTACTTGCAAAATGTATAAAGAGATTCCTACATAATTCAAAACATGTCAGATTCATGATATGTAACAGCGTATTTCAGACAAAATGATAATTCTGAATTCAAGCAGGGTTTTTTGTTTGTTTCATTTTTTCAAGTAAAAATTGAAATATTTTTTTAAATTCCCCTTCAATTAAAAAAATGCATTATTTTCAAAACTTTGCCGTTTTCAAATGAAGCATGGTTTACTTTTTGAGTTTTCCCCTATTCAAGCAAAAAATGTTGTACTTCAAAATGTTTCCCCATCCAATATTTGATTGTCGATCGTATTGCTTATTGATACTAGTAGATTACTTAACTCATTGACAAAACATAAATAAAACAAAGAATTGTATTTTATTTGAGACAGCTTCACACCTTATGACATGGATATTCTGTTTTGTTAAATTTATCAAAATTTGTGGCTATAAATTGAGAAACCATTAGTGTCAAACCTCCGACAGCCTGGTACTTACGGTCCCGTTACTCCTGTTAGATTCAAACAAGTTTTCCATGGAAGTTCATTCCCCTTATTATTTCTTCGTGATTTAAACAAAAAATTCTGTAAGGGAGTCAAATTTTTTTCACGCGTTTGTACCGTAATCTCAGTACAAATAACCGGATTATTTTCGTTACACTTAGGCACTGCTAAAAAATATTTAAAATTAAAAAAAACTGTAAATAAAAAAAATTGAAAAATGCAGGTAATCCAAGTTCAAAATGCATTTAAGCTATAAACTTGCCTTATTTGTGAATAATGCAAGTTGGTAAGTTTAAATTTGTAGATACAGATATTTTGTACATTGATCAAAATTTCATTGAACAATAATTCAGATAAAAGCGTCCGTAAAATTATAAGTTAATTTATTTTTAAATGATTCAAAGGATATAGAAATACCTGGGATGCTAAAATTGGTTTACGTATAAATCTGGATAAATGCAAAACTATAACTTTTCTCAGGTTGAAAGAGCCAATATTATTTGAACATACAGTGAATTCAGTGAAGATTGTGCAAGTCTACTCAATTTGTGACTTAGAACTAAGCCTTAGCTACCATTTTACATTTAAAGAGCATGTAAAAATTACTGGAAATGAAGCGCACAAAATGCTAGGCTATATTCTAAGATCATGCAAGGACACCAAAAAGTAAGAGGCGCTCATTGTACTCTATAACTTCTTCGTCGGATTTAAATTAGAACACGCAGCTCAAACTTGATGTCCATTTAATCAAAATGTAATAAACGCATTCGAGAAGGTACAAAACGATTCTTGCCATTTTTAACTTTTAGAGAAGATGGCACTTATGCTAAGCGTGGTAGAGATTATAATAAATTATGTAAAAGATTTAATTCTTACAAAATTTAGGATAGAAATTTGATTCTCTAATTAACGTTCAGCTTTAAAGTAATAACAGGACTAATCGACTGCCCAGAAATTTCAGATTACCTGCCCTTTAAAATCACTTGTAATAACGCGAGGTCTGTTGATCTACTCTATGTAGCTTCGACGAATAATGCCATACTACAAAACTCACCGATGTTCAGATTATCTAGAGAATTAAATATTTTATACGAAGCAGCCATTTTAGATAAGGCCTTGTTTAAGATCTCTTCATACACTTTTAAAAAGGAAATGACAGTCTATCAAGCCATCAATAGAATTAAGCAACTAAAATAAGACGAGAATTACATTATCATATAATCCTTTAATTGGTACTTTTACTGTCGGGTTATCGCTTATCAATAAAATTGAATCAAATCACATGGAAATGAGGAATTCTGATTTTTTTCTGGATCAAAAAAGAGACATTTTTTATTTCTAATACTTATATTCAATTAAAAGGAAGGAAATTATGGTATAATATTGGTTCTTGAATTGTAAGAGAAAACTTTTTCTTATTTTTAACAGTCTCGTAACTATTTTGATTAAGCTACATCAGGATAAAATCTGTAATTTTTAGATTTTGCTAAGATAATGGTTGGACGCAAAAAAGAAATGGAAATGCGTGCATGTGTCAAAGTTCATGTGCTTCATTAAAAAAGAATGCTTTTTAATTTTAGCAATTATTTTATTCAACAAATATTTAATCTCTAGCGACAAAAAAAGATTTGATGGAATTAAAGTAAATCGCTGTATAATCAGATAGAAAGTTCAAAGTTTTACAATTGCCAATTTACCTTTTTGAAGAACTTTTTTGATCATTCCAGCGACTTTGGCGTGAGAAATTAGAAAGTTGAAAATACTTAAGAATTTACCTTTCAAATCTTTTTAGTATTGGAAATCTGATCAAATTTGGAGGAGACACGTTGACCCTTACTACACTAAAATTCTTCAAGATTGGTGAATTTTTGCCTAATGGAGTTTCCCGCATTTCTTCTATGGTCATATCATCAACCTCTCCGCTGTGCATGTTTATTTTTAATCGCTTTTTCACTCCAAATCTTATTTCATACATTCCACGAAGACTTCTATTAAACTCCACTATTGCAAATATGTCACCATTGGACGTTGACAATACAGTTTGCTCTTCAGTTGGCATAGGCAGGACATTACGTCCACTTCTCAATTTTATTGGTTTATCGCGAGGAAAAGTATACCTCCGAATTTCGAATCGCCGCAACGGATTTATGTGGGGAATAAGCCGAATAAACCTAAGTTCTTTAGGTTTATATCCAATTATGTATAAAGATGATTGTCTGCTAGGAGGAGACCTGGACCTGCCACGAAGAGGAGGTTCGATAGGAGGCGAAGACCTGCTAGAGGAACCCGGAGTATGATATCTGACAGGAGGACGAGAACTTTCAGGAAAATCGTTTCTGTCAGGAGAAGAAGAACAAATTCCGGAGCGAGGAACACCAGGCCCAGGGCTTGAAGTCTGCAAACTCAACTCTGTAACAAAAAAACAAAGCTTTACATTTTCTTAATGTAGACAATCTTATATTGGCAAGCTTTACTTTTTTTGGCAATCGTTTTCACGATTCTGGTACGAATACCCAAAAATAGATTTTGCGCTAAATTTGATCTAAATCTGTAATATTTACCTGTGGATTCAGGTACATGAAGTCTCCCATAAAATGAACATGAGATAAAAAAGTTTTTAGTTATTATTTTTTTACAAGACATGGCTAAATTCTTAAAGTTTCTGTCGGGAGTCGATCCGCTCGCCCATCGGACATTCATTTGACCGATAGGATCGGATATAATCAGATTGAATCGGATAGATTTAATAAAAGTATGGACCAGTAATCAACAACATCGATTATTTTAAACTAACATCTTCACTTATATACATATATATAATCTACTTAAAGTTACATTTTTATGTTTATTTTATATTCACCAATAGAATCGAGGATAAACGCCAGGGGTAAAACAAGAGTAGAAACAATCCTCATCTTTTCAAATTAGAGAAAAAACTGATTAATTTATTCATATAAAATTTAAAGAACAATATAACTCCCGTATTTCTTTAGTTAAATTAAATTATAAATTTATTTAAATAAATTTCATTCTTTTCAATCAAAATTAAAATTATTTTCTTAAATTCCCGTTCCGTTTTCGTTCTCTGTTTCAAGTCACAATCACATTTATTTCCAAAATTATTTTACAAAATTTCTCGCTTTATGTTATAAAATTCGATTTTCTGAGTTAAATTATGATTATGTATGAAATTCCCTATTTCAACGTAAAAATTATAAATATTTGAGAAAAATTTCTTTTTATTTAATTTATTTTTTCTCGTGCAAACTAAAAATTATAATTCTTTCAACATTTTTCCTATACCAAAAAGCAGTAATATTGTAACTCTCTTTTTGCAAAAACTGGAAGAGGGAAGACTCAAATTCTGACGATTTTTGGCTCGAAAAAGTGATTTTTTGAAATTTTCTATTTCTTAATCAGAATTAGAATTAAAATTCTTTTTAAAAATTTCCGTTCGATGTCAAAAATTTTTCCCGTTAAAAGTCAAATTAAAATTCTTTACGACTCTCACTGTTCACTTACATTTTCTTGAATTTGTTTGGGTTAAATTTTCAATTTTCTTTAAGTTTAACAATTTAATTGTGAAGTTTACTACTGTCGTTGAGGCAGATTTCGAAACAGTACAGAAAAATTACGCAATGTTTGCGTACTCATACAATGAAACTTAGCTAATGTCAAACTTTATGAAATTTTAATCTGATTTACATTTACTTAAAAAATTATCTGAGTTTTCTAAGGTAAAATAATATTAATAAAAGGCATTTTACTAAAAAAAAATGTGTCAGCTTTTGAATTTCAAAATATTCCGAAGGGATGGAAAAGTGGATTTCGTCTCCGCTTTTTCTTGAACCGTGTGTACGTGCCAGAATTATATTTCTTAATAACATTTTATGTTATGATTCCAAAATATACATATCCCTTTTTCTAATTAATAAATGGGCAGTTTTAAATTCAGGCAAATTTGAAAAGAAATAATTTTTGAATTTAAACAAATACTGATTTGCGACAAGGAATTTAAAAAATCTAACCAATTCTGACTTGTATGAGGGATAGTTTTTGTGAATTTCTTTTCTATAAAATATAATTAAGATGAGTTAAAAAATTTTGCTATGCCATGTCAAAAATTATTTGTTCCAAGACAAAATTGTATTTATTTTCCAAATCATCTTGTCGAAGTTAAAACTATACCTAATTCTTTATGGGATTTTTTAAAATTTCATATTCTTTTCGAAGATTACCCATAACTCACTTTTTCTGGAATTTATAAGCGAAAAGTTTCAAATTGTGACGAATTCTGACTTAAAAAAGTGATTTGTTGTAATTTCATTTTTCTAAATCTGAATTAAAATTCTTTTCAAAAATTCCCGTTCTATGTCAAAATCTTTCCGTTCCAAGTCGAATTATAATTCTTCACAAAATTCCTTTTTAAACATTATATATTATAATTATTTCCTGAACTTCCCTTTCCGAAATTAGAATTCTTTTTATCATTGTTTATGATAAAAAATTCGCTTTTTCAAATTTTCTGCAGTTAAATTTTCGAGGTTCTTTATTTTTGAACAGTCTAATTTTCAACCGTTAAAAAATCTAACTAAAACTTATCAAATCATCCATTGGGAAGACTCCCATCAGTGGACAATTTACATATGGAGCTGATATTTTAGGAAATAATTCAAAATGTGGAAGAGCACGTCTGTGTGGATTATTAATTCTTTTACACAGGGCAATAGGAGCTTTTGTTTAAGGACAGTAGAGTAGAGCCATGCAAGCATTTTAGGCCCTAGACCCCACGTCAACCCAAATACTCTCATGCACATTCAAAAAGTGATGACAAACTTCCTGCATTGGGTCTCCAGGCGCTTTGCCCAAATTAGTTTGCTATCTGGGATTACTACCAGATATTCTACTGAATCTGAAATCGTCAGCGTCGCGTCAGAGAATACGGGAGCGTCAACTTTCCGCACTTTATGATTTATCGTGAAAATGACCAAGCTGGTCTTTTCCGGATTTACCGAAAGCCCTGACCTATCGCACCAGAGCTCTACGATGCGCAGCGCCCATCTTGTAAAACCCATCAACGTTTCCAGATGACCATTCCTCCTCTTGGACGGTTTGGGTTCGCTGAAAACCCAGGAAGTGAACTTCCATCAGGTTGCGGCGTTCCTTCTTCATTTTCGGCAAACTCACCATTATCGAGCCTTATTAGCCCGAGGCGAGCTTCCGGATTTTTCCACCAGTTTTCCTAAGGTTAATCGAAACAAAATATGTATTGAATTCTAATACTAGCTTTCTAGTATTTGACATTCTGTAAAGAGACCTAAGTGTCGAACACATAACTTGTAGCATGTTATTAATGCCTTAGCTAATAAGTGTTAAATACAATATTGATGAAAAAAATCTCTAATTAGAAAAAGTGATGGCATAAATAGACTATTATTTTAAACAATTTTAAACAAAAACAATAATAATTTAGAGAAATATGGTTACGTATGACTTTCGAAACAAGACCAGTCCCTACGAATTCAAGTATTGTTTTCAAAATCTATTTTATAATTATTCACTCTACTTCAAATTAAACGATTTAGTATTTTCTAAATTTTAATTTAGGAATTGCATACAGTCAATGAGTAGGGTATTTGAGCAATCTGATGTCTTTTCCGGCTAACATTGAAAAAAGTTAACTGTCGTAAAGACATTTTTGTTTAAAGTATGATAAGTTATTCGACGAGAATGCACTATGGAATTTTTTATTTGAATTATTAACAAAAGTAATTTAGTTGATTTTAAAGTTTGTATTTTTTGAAACAGCGCATATTTAATTACACAAATTGTTTTCTTTACTTGTTAAAATGATCAAGTAGGTACTTTATACCTGTATTTGTTTCTCCCTGTTCATGTATGTAAACCTTCTCCCACTCCAGTTTGTTTTTCTCCAGTTAAAAAGAAAATTCCTGTACTGAAAACTATATATTTAATCGCGGAATACTCTCTTGTATAAAATTGTAGTCGGAAAAACTTGAATTTCAATTGGACAAATCACAAAAAGATCACGTAATAAGCTTTGAAAATAATGATATTTGGTATTGGTATTGGTATTGGTATTGATATTATTATTGGTATTGGCACTAATTTACAGTGCGATGGCATGCGATGGGTTCGACTGTCCTTGTACTGGAGTTAATGGTTCTCAAGGTAGTTCTTGTCGAGGCTTGCATTGCCAGAAGAATAATCCCACTTGGTCCAAGGACGATGTTACTATAATCCTGGAAAGCAACTGCTCAATATGCAATACGAAGACATTCTGAGATGATAATCAAATCGTTGCCGAAAAGAAAATCTCACTGAATGAAACATTAAAATGATGTGACTTTTCTACTGATCCCTTAATCGAGGAATTATTACTGCGCTTAAAATGTGTTATACTCCTCTCATTAAAATCACGTAAAATCCTTTGACATCCCTTGAAATCTCTCAACAATTTTGCTTGTTCTTAAAATTTCCTATGAGTTCCTGCATGATAAACTTTTCTGCGAAGACCAATCCAGTGATATTTCAAAGCGCAGAAATCTATAGTCCAGTCAAGGGGGAAAAATGTCCTTGAAAAAAAAATGAAAAGTAGTAGATGTTTTTCTGTGGAGGAGTTGAGGATAACTTTGTGAACATAATGTTCCAGATCAAATATGGTTATGTTGATAGTGTTCAGAATCTATGATACTGAACACTTTGAAATTATTGTTGCTCACTTTCTCTAAGAATGATAGGCTCTGTCTTCGAAGGGCTTTAGGAGGCTCTTAGAAAGTATGTGTTTTTTTTACAGTCATACCTATTTTAGTTAGTGGGTTATGAGATTAGTTAGTGCCGTTAATATTAACTGCTCCAGATACTTTCCATTCAATTTTCTCGTCCTCTAGTTCATTCAGCATTTTACTTAGAAATTACTTTGCTCTGAAATAATCAGCTTCAGAGCAATAAACTCAGGGTTAGTACCTGAGGTTCTAGTTTTCGTCAATTCAGGTAATCAGGCACACATTAGCATGTTGGTTGATTATTTTATGAATAGCAAACTAAGAAACATGTATGTTGTGTAATAATTACATTAAGGAAAGTGCGCTACTACCGTGAACTTGAAGGAGGGCTCTATCTAAAATTTAAAGTCAAACTGAGATATTGGGCTGAAATTTTATGGTATGATTTAAAATTTTAAAAAGCACGTCTGTGTGGATTATTAGATTTTTCTTAAACAGGACAATTTTATTAATTTTTTAATTGGAATGTAAGTAGTCTCACGATTTAAATGCCCTGGCTAAAATCCAATGATTAAAATTGCATTATTTAGTAGTAGTATTAGTAGTAGGAAAGTTTGCTGTAATCATCTATTGTGCTTACATCATGTTCTGTATAATATTGTATATTTTATTATAATTCAATATTAATGTTATCAATAATATATTTTTTCTATTTAC
>CAKNWU010043160.1:0-10092 GCA_932072015.1 Andricus quercustozae
GAACCATTTTTAACATGTATCTCAGTAAAGAGTATCCCACAGTTGAAAAAATTTTACATTACGTGCAAGACAATGTTGATCATTTCCCACAAATAAGTGGTGCGACCTTGCGAAAATATGCTAAAGCACATGAACTTCAGGTATAAGAAGTTACAAAATAGTTCAGTTCTTATGGAGACACCTTTAATAACAGGGAAAAGAGCGGAATTTTTAAGACTGACTCCTCATTATCGGCGAATCGGGTTTTGCATTTATTATACTGACGAAACATGGTGTGACGCTCTGGTGTTCAAGAAGTAGATGGATACAGTTTGTAGTTCCTTCAGGTTTCGGCAAGAGGGTAATTATCCTTTATATTGGGAGGAAAGATGAGTTTTTGGGTGGCAGCTTCAAATGTTGTATTGGAAAGAAATGTTCTGCTGATTACCACGATAAAATGAATGCTGCTCATTCCGAAGAATGGTTTCGAGAGGTGCTCTGGAAGTTGTGACCGAAATCAATTATTGTGATGGACTAAGCTCCTTACCGTACGACGTGGGATCCTGAACGATGCAATCCTACCTCCAATTGGCGAAAGAAAAATATTATTAAGTGGATGACGTAGAGGAATATACTACTACCAATTGGGGCGGTTTCGTTTCAAGATTTAAACAAAGTGAATCTTCTGCACATTTGTGTACCCTACAAATACGAAAAAAGTTATTTATTGAACAAAATTGCAAAAGGAAGTAAGAGGTAATGAGGTTAAACTTCTTTGGTTATTAGTAGCTCATTGCGAATTCAACGCGATAGAGTACGTGTGCGCATATGTGAAGAAAAAAGTAGGTACTCAGAATACCACCTTCAAAATTAACGACTACGGAAAGGAAATACAGAGTTACTGATGATCGCTCGGAAAGAGAAATTGAACCGCTTATTATCAACATTAATGAAGATGATTCATCCGATGAAGACATTTAGGAGTACGCTTCAGAATTTGAGTAAATAAATTTCAGGTGAGGAAGTGTATTTGACTTCTTTTACGACAATACTTTCTGGACCGCCCATTTTTTCACTGCAACTTTTTATTAGATGTATTAATTATTACTTTATGAAGTTAGAGTATATTTACTCTCTACCTCTAAAGCAGTTAAATTTTTCACTAATTTCAATTAGTGACTAAATTCTACCTATCAATCAAGTATTTTTAATAATTAACCAGTAACTTTTAAAGAATTGATCAGTACAAGTAATTGATTGAAACTGGTACAAAAATAACTCGTTCGAATAATTATAACTGAGCTAAATTACACATTGGCCATGCAATACTTTTTTTAGTGGACAGTGCGATTTTTCGGAAAAGAGGATTAAGGATACGCTGCTGTCCGAATGGATCACAAGCACGGGTCGAAGAAAGGAACCTTTCAGCTCTCACCTATATTCCAACGCTCTCCAGGTAGCCAGTGTGTGTGCCAGTGACTTGTCGAATTTGCGCGGACTTGTGCTCTTTTCACGCCAAGAGTCATTCTGGATCATGATCGTTCCCACAGATATCCCATTGGCTCGCCAGATACGCCGAGAATGTGCTTAATTTCGACCTGCACTGAATAATAACAAACGGCCCTTTTGAGGGTCAACAAATGTTTTTTAAAAAGGTTGATTCTATCAAACATGCCTTTGCTTTTTTTTCGAAGCCATTGGGTGTTATTGAAATCGGCACACTTTTTGTAGTGTGCAACTTTCAGCCTACCTTATGGTTTTTGCAAAAGAAATGCAAAAAAAGCATATTCCAAAATGAATTTTTACGCCTTCTTCATGTGTGTATTGTAGGTTCATTTTTAGAATTAATAAGAGTGCAACACAAACAAAATGTTGTTCACACTTTACCACATGTCCCGTAGTTTATACAAAAGCACAAATAATTTTGGAAACAAAGTTTTTTGACCTCCATCGTAGCCTACAATTATTTTATCTACAAGCGTAACGAGCAATTTCATATATACACAATTATATGTCACGAATGCGAGAGATAGGGCACTGGTCGAATGAGGCGCTAAGTGTCTAGACAAGAGTTCAAGTAGCACGGGTCGAAGAAAGACACGAGCGGTTGGAAGCACAAAAAAAAGGACCCCTGCTGTTTCCTCACACTTGTTTTCTAACAACAACAAAATGTCTAAAAATATCGCGATTTCCACAAAAAATAAAACAATTACATCCTTTCGGGAGATTATAAATAATTACAGACCCTATACGTCACAGTTTGAATCGCTTTAATATTTTCATTACAACTGAAGATAGCATAATATTAATGTAGTGAAGGCCTTTTCCGGTAGAAGATAGTATAGTTGTATATTTTTGTAATTTTACGCAACAATGTTTATTATTCCTCAAATCTGTCAAGTGCAATTTGCTCACAAATATTTTCCTCATATTCATGAATTTTTTCAAATTTTTCCCTTTGCCTCTTGTATAAGAAATAATGCTTTAAACTTGAATCTTCTTAAATGTGCCCAAAATTTCGTACTTTTATTTTTACATTTTTCAGCCTTCGGGCTCATTTACGTGGAACACTTGTAGCTTTCAAATGACTATTTACTTATTACTCTAGCATTTCCGAAAGCTTGTATGTAGTAGCGGTATGTGATGAGGTGCGGAAAAAGCTGACACCTGTGTGGAACCAAATGTATATTTTTTCGAATCAACAGACACAACTCTCAAAAGTGGTGATTTTACATCTCCAACGATACTTGGTTCACAAATATCGCAATAGACCAAGAGTTTTTCAGGTAGCCCATTTTTGAGACTTGCTGTTGTCAAGCAACGTAAAAATCTATTGGTAACAGTGTTTCAGGTGAAAAGACGAGAATGCGCGAGATTTTTTCGCTGATTACAACAAAATGACTACCAACTCGTTTGCAGTCATCGTTACAAATTTTTCCCACCGTTAAGTACTTATTGATTAGCTGGTCGGATCTTGGATCCATTTTACAAATAAAACCATACATCTAAGGATCACCTTCTTGTGTACATTTTCTACCTTTTCTACATTTTCTACCTCCCCGTGAGTGATAGGTGGACATTCCTCACCAGGTGTTATGAGGGCACTGCACAGCTCCTTGAAGCTATTTATATTCGTCAATCACACACTGAATGGGGGGTCAGGTTCTTCAGAAAAATCTCCACGAAGCTCGCCATCTAGTTCAGCCAGATCTTTGGGCTTAAGAGAAACCTGAATGTTGATGTTTCTCCGGGTCCTGAAGCGTCGCTCTTCCTCTATTGGATGTCTGATCGCGGTTGGTCTCAGTGTCGCCTCTCTTTCTCTGTTGCCGTCTTCTACTGGCTGCGGTTGAGTAGGCGCTCCGCATATATAACCCCTTTTCGGAGTTCCTCGGCCCGGTTTCGCAGACGTTAATGCGAAAAATGTGAGAGCTCTGGGTGTTTCTCGCACCACAGAGTATGCAGTCGGGAGCCCTGCGCGTTCGATTGTTTTGAACCGCACTTACTACAACTATGTTTGGTGTTGTCATTGTTATTCCCACGAGAACTACGGAAAAGGGTTCGTCCATCCTTGTAGAGCCCAGCATGCAAGGATAAGGCTGCATACTCTGAGAGGTCGCCTGGTATGCCAGAGTCACCGTTTGAGAAAGCTTGGTACAGGGACCTGGGAAATTGGTCTTGAACTCGGGTATTGGGGAATTTCTCCTGATTCCAACGCGTCATCATCATCATTTTCGGCATCATCGTCAGCATTACCAGCCTCAGGCTTGTCCACAGCCACAATCGGCTCCTCTTCCTCCTGCTCGGAGTAAACTGGAAAATAAAAATAAAAATATTAAATATTTAGATCCCCGTTTTATTTTTTATTTCTATATACCGGTAATCTGTGTACTCGCTTATTAAGATGTGCAGACTTTTTGGCACTGTGATGTGGTTTTTGCTGCTCCTGCAGTTGTGGCGGTTAAAACCTCTGTTGTAAATCGCTCTACTGCCACAAAAAGTTTGATGCTCATTGATACACAATTTTGAACACTAAAAAACAATACCGACTTGTTTTCGACGTCTTAAAAATGTATCAAGAAGCTGTGTGTGTGTGAGACAGAGTTATAGTATCATAAGAATTAAAGCTATTCCCCGTAACCGTAGGGGATTGAGTCAAAATTCTCGATAAATCATGTTTTACTGCATACCGTTCTAACTGTTTTACTTTCATTTTACGTGACGACATCATGACATGCTGTGCCTGGGCTGATGTATAGGCTGCGATGACAACATTTGTGTTTGGCGAGGATTTACAAGCATCTGCCAAGTATTTGTATGAAAGACAAAGTAGTTCATCGTTGATCGGTGTTATGTAAAATACCTCTACTTCCGGGCTCAAGGAAAGTCTATTTAGTGCCTCTAAACTTTCAATATGATCTGTCTGCATTAAAGTTTCACGTGGAACAAACTTCCCCCAAAATAAGTTTAAGCATATTTTAGCAACCGTGCGAAGTCCAGGATTTTTAGTAATGTTAGTGCGATCTAAATCAACACCCTCGATAGCCGAGTGCTCATTTAAATATGCAAGTGGGCCCACCTCAAGATTATTGCTTGATTTAAAAAAATATATTTATGTAGTCTGCAAAAAATCCACCCTCTCGTGTTTCAGGATTATATTGCACAACATTGTATTGTCAGATTTCATGAATCAATTATGAGATCTGGCAAGGCCGGCTTATGTCTACACTCTTCCTACTGTAAATTATCACAACAGGCATTCCAGAGTGGAAACATGAGTTTTTATGCACTTTAAGAGGTAGTACTGGGTTATACAGAGATTGAGGTGGTAAAACATGGCATATTACAAGACATTCAAATTGCCTAAATTTTTAAATTCCGCACCAGTTACACCTTCGCATTCATCACCCACTATAACATTTGGATGTCCTACAGGAAATTCACCATATTTTGAAATATAAGGATAGAGTGAACAAATATCAATATACTGTATTGTTTCACCGTCCCTTTTCCTTAAAAACAGGTCGTATTACCTGTATGATCACCATAAAACGCGCCTCGAGGGTTCAGAGCGTCGTTCAATAAAACAGGGTGGTCTTTTAAATAATGTCTCATTTGAGGGGATTTTTTTCAATTCATCAAATTTACACTCCCACATTTCTGTGAGAATGTAACCAGCCTGCCTAAGTTTTTCGGACTGAGCATGGGTACGCTCGAAACGTTCGTCTAACTATTCACCGCTTTTCAGTTTAGCGCCGGGATTAATTTTTTTGCACTCGACACACCCATGCCAAAAACAACCGTGCAATTGTAAGATATGTTCGTCACCATGGTCTTCATAGTAACCGTCAGCCAGGATTTTCTCTGGTGTACGATAATCACGACACCTACCTGCGTGCCGTATTTCTTTCCAGAGCTCTCTCTCTCGCATCAAAATAACCACTCAATGGCTTTTGTTGGGTGGTAATTTGCCCTTCGGTAGCCAACAGGAGCTATAATACCAATAGTGTCTCGGGCCAGAAAGTTTTTATGATAGACACGCGAACAAGCCGATGCTATCGTAACATTCTCGGAAAGGGGGCACACATTAGCACATCTCAGAAAAATTTCTCTGAATGCCATGCATGCCCAACGCAGGATCGCCAAATCGGCAATTTAATATTCAACAATTTCTTTTCGAAACTCGAATATGTAATCAGGGTCTTTTGCGAGGGTCTCATACCACTCGAGAAACTCTTTCCTAGCTTCTACAGACATAGTGTCTGGTGGGTAAAACTGGGAGTCAGGTAGAGGACCAGCATCCTTATTATACTAGCACCATTTGTTACAATGCCGGGGCGAATTCTGGTACCTTTTTTCTCCACAAGGTACTTCAAAATAAATAGGCACTGCAAATTATGCGAGTAAATTTATTTTGCTGTCTTGTGACCAGCTCTACAAATTGCTCGACTACTGTGTTACCCTCAAAAATATGTTGACGAAAACCGCAATTCTTGCAAATGTCCTTCATATTTTGTCCGGTTAATACATTCAGTACAAACCCTTTGAGCAACACAGAGATTTGGCTTATGTACGTTTACACTAGGATCACCAGGTAATTTATCACATTGCTGAGTTTCAAGATCGTCAAAAACAAAGCTTAATAGTAATCGGGGTCGATGAAATTAAATCCGTTGTCCGTTTGTTCCCATAAGGTCAGGGTCAAGGTCAATTGAAGGTCAAACCTACAAAATGAATCTCTAACCAAATAAGTCAGGGTACCCATAGGTTTTCGGGGTCGCTGAATTCGAATCCGTTATCCGTTTGGTCCCATAAGGTCAGAGTCAAGGTCAATTCAAGGTAAAAACTACCAAATTCATTGCTAACCAGATAAGTCTGGATACCTATAGGTCTTCAGGGTCGCTGAATTTGATTCCGTTGTCCGTTTGGTCCCATCGGGTCAAGGTCAAGGTCATTTTAAGATCAAACTTGCAAAATTCATCGCTAACCAATTAAGTCAGGGTACTTATAGGTTTTCGGGGTCGCTGAATTCAAATCCGTTATATTTTTGGTCTCATCAGGCCAGGGTCAAGGTCAATTCAAGGTCAAACCAAACGGACAACGGATTTGAATTCAGCGACCGCGAAAACCTATAGTTACCCTGACTTAATTGGTTAACGATGAATTTTGTAAGTTTGATCTTGAACTGACCTTGAGCCTGACCTGATGGGACCAAATGGACAACGGATTCGAATTCAGCGACCCCGAAAACCTATAAGTACTCTGATTTATTAGGTTATCGATTAATTTGGTGGGTTTGACCTTGAACTAACCTTGGCCCTGACCTGATAGGACAAACGGACAACGGATTTGTATTCAGCGACCCCAAAACCCTATAGGTGCCGTGACTTAATTGGTTAGCGATGTACTTTGTAAGTTTGACCTTGAACTGACCTTGACAACGGATTCGAATTTAGCGATCCCGAAAACAATGAATTTTGTAGGTTTGACCTTGAATTGACCTTGATCCTGACCTGATGGGACCAAAGGGACAACGGATTCGAATTCAGCGACCCCGAAAATATCAGACTCACCTAGTCTGACCTGCGTTGCAAGCGTTTAGATTTTGTGGTGCCGTGTAATTTGATTAAATTAAGTTTGTATGTATCTCTTTTTCTCTCATTTTCGTTAAAATATAAAGTAGAATTTTCTACATATGCATCAAAGAAATTATTCATTAAATTCGATTATTTTAAAAAGTGGATGAAGATTGATATTTTTTTAAAGATATTCTTGTTCAAAACAAAAGAAAAAAATTGAAACAAATTTTTTGCAGTAAATTCAACCAAATTATTCACTCATTTTTTAAGCAGATAATTTTGAATATAGATTCTCATAAAAATGTTCAAATCTTTATACTTTTATAAAAAATAATAGAAGTGAATGAATAATTTCGCTGAATTAAATGTAAAAAATTTTACTTTATTTTTGCAGCGAAAAAGAAACATACCATTTATGCGGAGAATATCTCACTACTCGTTGATAAAGCGTCAGCATACTCGTGCATACGGTCTTCCTCCTCATATCTTCTTCCACGCATCGGTGGTTCATCTTCATACACATGCTCGTTTTTATGAACCTCCTCATGCTCGGGCCAAGAACCTCAAGCGGGTATTTCCACGCCATCCTCATATGCAGGCGAGTAGCCTGCAGAATTTGATGGTATTTGTGGAGGCGTTGAATCCGCTGCATGAAATATACAATTAAAAAAAAATTAACATTTGTAGAAACACAATCACACAAACACGTCACAAAGTTTTATAACTATTTTAAAAAACAGATACCTAAAAGGTCACGCGTTAACTGAGCCCTTCGCTCCACGAACATGCTGTACGCAAAGCGTAGCACACTATAGGACACTAATAGATGAGATATCTGGAATATTTCATCCGGATCACATGTAGCCAGGATATTCTGTAGATACAATAAGCACTCCGCGTCTGTTAGACGATAAGCAATAGCCATCAGGCTATACACTAGTTCCTCGATTTTCATCATTATAATTATCTAGAGTGTTTGAGGTTAAAAAATTACGACGTACTTCACTCAAGTCGATTGAGCCAAAACTGATCCCTGAAAATCGAAGAGTGAGTATTGAAGAACAGAAAATATCTATCCCTCCTACTATCTACTTTTGTGTTTCGCCCCCGTACTTTTGAAACTTGTCCACTGCATATCCGAGATCGCCTCGAAAGAGGTTAACTTCTTAGGACAGTGAGGCATCGGTACCTGCTTTACTATGTTTTTATGGTGGTGCCCGGTGAGCTTTTGAAATTCGTATGTTGAAAGTACGAATGTGAAAAGCTAACTATTCATCCAAAATATCTACATAAAGTAAATTTAAAATACAATAAGTTCGAAGACACATCTTTTCTTCTTGTATTTCATGAGTGACCCTGATCAAATTTTAAATTGTTGCATTGTAACTTGCATCACAAAGCATTGTAAACGCGTTTGCAATAATCACTTTCCACTTCCAACGAAAAATTTTACTATCTCCTTTAAGATTTTTTTCAGCATTTTTTCACCGGATTTTTTCTATAACCACCTAGGTAATTTATTACTTTACATCACAATTTGTTAGTTTCTAAAATCATATGCTTTTGTTATTTAACTGCTTTATACACTGAATGAAACCTACTCAATCTATGAATTTGAACTATTTTGAATATTCCTTTGTGAAATTCATGGAAAATTCGAATTTTTAGAACATACGAAGTATCATGTGTGATTTATGAGTGCAGGTGTAAGCCACATATTCTTTTGTTAACATTCTAGAAGAATATATTGTCATGTGTGATTTATGGGTTCCAGGTGTTAAAAATCTTTTGTTAAATTCCGGGAAAATAAGAATATGTGTGATTTATAGTACACGCGTGTTCTTTTGTGTGGTTTTCTTGGAAACTACGAATTCTTTTGTCTGATTTACATCCATCACATATTGTTTTGTGCAATTTCCATGTCATGTAGGTTTCTTGTGTGACTTATATGAAACACTCAGTCTATTGTGTAATTTCTAGGAAATACGGCATTATATTCTTTCTTTAAATGTGTGACATAACGGTTATTCCCACGCTGGCCACATATGGTTCTCCCCACTCAACAAAGAATGCTATTCCCTCTCCTCTAATATTTCACATATATAAAACCATATGTGGAACCTCTTTGAATCAGTTGAGCATTTATATCTGAACGAGCCATTATGTCGCAATTTAACATCGATTCAACAGAGGTAGAACCTTCGCAGGTCTTTGAGTTTTCAAAGTGCACGGCAACTCAGACTATCCAAGTTTCGTCTGACACGCAGACTAATAAAACTGTTCCTGAAACATCAAAAATAAAAAGGATCAAACCCAAATCAACACCTCTTAAGGGGTTAGGGTCAGTCGCATGACCAAAAAAGAACGATTTTTTAAAGAATTTTTTTTGAAAACAGGTTTTATTACTTATTGGCAAATGTTCTACAGTTCGAATAATAAACATTACAAGAAGTTACAGTAATTTTTTAAGATGAAAATTTCGATAAACAAGAAAGTTATAGCTAATCTGCCAGAGGTCCAATAAAAAAAATGTCTGAAACAAAAAAATACAACGGGATTAGTTAAAAAGTGATATTCCCTTGTACTTGAAGGAAGAATTAAGTCGAAATTTTATTTTACAAGAAAATGACGGATGTATAAACACAAAATGTTTCAATGGAAATAAAAATGTTTTGTTTAATCATCCATTATTTTTTGGAAATTAAAATTTTGACTTAATTCTTCGTTCAAGTACAAGGGAATATTGTTTTTTCACTAATACCGTTGTATTTTTTTGTTTCAGATGATCCAGTCATGAGTTACGATGCGCACCGCAAACACACATTTTTTTATTGGACCTATGGCAGATTAACTATAACTTGCTTGTTTATCGACATTTTTATCTTAACAAATTACTGTAACTTCTTTTAATGTGTATTATTCGAACTGTAGAACATTTGCCTATAAGTAATAAAACATGTCTAAAAAAATTCTTTAAAAAATCGCTTTTTTTGGCCTTGCGACTGACCCTAACCCCTTAAACAAGTACTCACTAAGG
>CAKNWU010043299.1:0-10309 GCA_932072015.1 Andricus quercustozae
GTTACAATATGTAGCCCTAAATAAATTTAAATATTTAGAATACTCTAATTGAATTAGCAGAATTTCAGTAATTTAGATTCAGAAAGATAATATGAGAAAACATGAAGTTTATTGTATATGTTTTCTGTAACTAAAAACAATTTTTTTCGGGAAATCTGATATTTTGCAAAACAATGAAGGTATTTAATTTTTTCTTTTTTATTCTGGCAGAGAGTTTCTCACTGTTTATAAAACCACCGCGTAAAATACAAAAAGTTAAAAATTAATTAAATTGCCACCGTCTTCCTTAAAATCAAATATTTTGTTTTTCACAAAAATTATGCGAAATGCGTTTAACAGTTATGAAGCAAAAATTGTTTCTTTTGAAGATTTTTACAAAAATTTTCAATCCCTCGATTTTATGAAGCACACATGACATTTTTTTACGATTAGATGATGATGAACTGTTGATTATGGCATTAAAATTAATTTTCAATTACATTTTAGATTAAAATTAAACGAAAATTCGAAAATTACAGGTTAAAATAAAATCAAACACGGAAAAACATCAAGATAGGAATGAAAATTTGAAACTGTGCACGATATTTTTAAATAACTTTAGGTTTTCTTCGGAACATTGGATAGATCAAGAACTGCCCGATGGCTTATGAATATAAATATAAATATATATATAATATATCTCGAAGGTTAACTCCAATAGTTTGTGGGTAGTAAAAAATTTTTTGTTGGCTAAACGTTGAAATATGTGGTAATTTTATTTGCATTTCAAAATGACGTATTTCAGTATCAAGTTTTCTAGAAATTTAATCTGTTTAATCTGTTGTGCGATCTCGAACCAGCAAGGTTCCTCCCTCCGCTCTATTTATTTTGAAGAATAAGTCTGGCCTTGTTATCGGATGGATGTCATAAAAGTGGGTATATATATACGTCATTTATCGAGACACGCTACACACGAAATTCTCGCCAAGTCAATTTTGAGTTCACTCTCCTTGCATTTTCTTTAAATGAAGATTATTGCTGGAATTTTACTCCTGGCGTTCGTGGGTTTATTTAATTTTGATGGTAAGTATAACACAATGTTAAAATAATTTTTTTTAATCACATATATAATCTTACTATAAACTCATACCCAATTAATTAATAATATATACCAATATCACATACTTAATTTTAGTATACATTTTCAATCAATCTAGGTTAAAATTATTTTGTAAATTTTTGAATAGGATATTTAAAAAATATTTCCATTTTTTATTAAAGTTTAAATGACACTTCAACTAATAAACATTTTTCTAAATATTCGTTAATTAATTTTGCAGGTAACTTCCTATAGAATCGCACTACCTGAAAGTGCATATTTTTGTTTGCATCGTACAAGAAGTTAAAGTTGGAACAAAACATTTGAGAAAATTCAGATATCTCATCTGTATAAAAAAAAATAATAATAATCAAGTAAATATATCTTTTACGTATATTCGATAGAGACCTCATGATTAGGAATTTCATATACTTTACAAAAATGTTTCTCTCAGCAGAATGAATACTTTCAACCTTTTGGTTTCAGCTTGAACATCTTGTAACATGCATGAAAAATAATGCACAATAAGGCTAATCACTTGGTGCGATTCTATGGAAACTTAACGTTAAAATTAGCTCAAGAAACTTAAAAAGTGTTAATTATTTCAGATGTTATTTAAACAAAGCTTAGGCGCACTGAGAGTAATTGGGTTACGCTCAACGAATTTCGTTTTATTTGAAAAAGATTTATCAACTAACAATTATGATTTCTCACTGTAAGTCAAGTTCGTAAATATAAATATTTCAGGATGAACACTAAAAATTAGGAAAAAAAATTCCTGGTCATTTCTCGATTTTCTCCTGATTTTTGACAATGTTTTTTGCTGTTTGCAATTAAAAAAACCAAAAGTTCAAATCTGAGAAATGTATATTTTAAGTATTTAAAACTAAACTAGAAGTCGAGACAGAACTCTTCTGAATTCTTCGAATTCAGAAGAGCTTTCGGGGTAGGCGTGACTCGCTCGGTGAGGAAAGTTGTAATGTGAAGAAGGAGGTACAGATTTTTTAGATTGATCTAGAATTCTCGTGTTATTTATTTAAATCACACGTTCATTCCGCAACACTGCTCCGACCCAGGTTGCTGATCAATCGCTCTAGCGATCACCCCAAGTGAAGAGCCTCACAAGATCGTCATGTGAGGTTTCCAACTCGGGCCCATTAGTATCCAAGGTCTTAGTTTCAGGCTTCATTCACTCTACTGACACTCTTTTCATAAAATATTTGTCGCCACACTTTTCTGTCATGGCATACTTCTGTAGTCTCATCCACACATTCTAACCATTCTTCCCGTGGTCTGCCTCTGGGCATACTGCTATTATGCTATTATTTTACTGATTTCTTTCCCATATGTCAACTAGTGTCTCTCCTGTACCACATTCTTTGATGATTATCTCGTTTCTCACTTTGTTTATTCGTGTTTTCCCGTATATTGTGCGCAGAGGTTTCATGCCAATCGCGTTAATTTTACTCTTATCCTTTTCTTGACAGGACCATGTCTCGCAACCGTATAGTACAGTCGGTACAAATATAGGATTATGTATTGCCATTTTAGCATTTTTTGATATATTTTTACATCTGATAATGGACCCTGCTCTACCGATAACCTTCTTACCCTCGTTTATGCGCCTATCTAACTCCCCATCTATCTTTCCGTCACTAGTGAATAGGCTACATTGATATACGTACTATCAACTTGTTCTATTCTCTCATCCTTTAGGACAATGTAGCACATTGTTTTCTCACCTTTTCCTTCAAACACCATAATTTTTGTATAATTTACGTTAATTTTGTGGCCCATACTCTTTATGCTTGTCTTCAGTTTGTTCAACATTCTTTGCAAGTCTTTGATTCATTCTGGCATAACAACCTTATCATCTACGAACGCTAACCCAGGTACCCTTACTGTTTCGAGATTTACACCTTCCTCGTCGACTCCGTCAACAAACGGACAGAAAACTATCTTTCCTACTCTCAAACTTTTTTCTATGATCTATCTTAAGCTAAATATTTGATCCTTACATGATCTTCCTGCCATAAATCCACTTTGGACTTCCCATATTTTTTCTTCTGTCATTTTCATTACCCCGCGGATAAGTATTTTTGAGTATATTTTACTTGCGGTACTTAATGTAGTCCGGCTATTGGACCGGTCACGTTGAAATGTCATAAAAAGTAGTTTTTTCTTACAGAGAAATATGTCATCTTTCGCATAATGGCCTTTTTAGGGGTCCTTTCCAGGTTACAATTTGAATTAACTCTGTTTGAAGTCGTGTCATAAAATATGGGATCTTATGGAGAGGCCTTTCGCGGGCTCCAAAAATGGTTAATTTCGGCTTTAAAATACGTTGAAAATTATCAGGAAAACTGTTTCGGAGACAGAAAATATAATGTGAAATTTGAATTACTGCTCATTTGTACTTGCTTCCAGGGTATTTGAGGTTAATTTGAGCAAAACATACATACGTGATATATGACGAGAACGGTGTGGCGTTGACTAAGGTTGGCAGCACAGCTTCTGCGATTCACTTTTATTTTGGTTATTTATTCTTTTTATAACCTCACGCACCTTTTCTCGCCGATTGGCTTCCGATTTCTTAATTATTCGTTCCTTTTTATCTCGCGGAGACATGATGCCGCTCTTCAACATAAATGTTTTGCCGGTTTATTGCAGGTTATGTTTTCGTACTCAACTGAAGTCAAATGAAGATTTAAATTTACATTATGGTGTTAAATAAAAATATTTTATTTATATTGATCAGTATGAAAATTTAATACTTAATTTATTTATGGATAAGCTGGCCAAATTTTGGATTTAATTCCAAATACCAGAAAAAATAATGGACGTAGCTTTGACTAGCTTTTCCAGTAGCAGGACTACTTTAATAAGCTGATAGTTCTGTGATTATTGCAGTTTGTTTTATCTCCCTTCCTTTTGTATATGGGTACGATAATCGCTTTTCTCCAATCGCCCGCACTTCTCTCAAACTGTGAGGTATGTACCCGCCACGATATTTAAGCATTTCAGCGCTAATACTGTCTACGCCAGCAGCCTTACCGTTTTAGCTTCTTAATTATATCTCTGACCTCAGTGAAACGGAATTTCCTAATTGGGTTTTCTAATTCATTATGTTCTATGTAGCAGTTCTGGTGCCCTATAGCTTCATCTCCTAATCATTCTTTAAAAGATTCTTTCAAAGCGCCTACTATCCCGTCTGATCGCTGTTTCTTATGTTGACAAACTCTGTACTTTTACTTTCCTTCATCTTTTAAAGTAATAGTTTCTTGTTTCCTTCAAATTCGTTTTGTCTTTTCTTCTCTTCTTCTGTTCTGATTTTATCTTTACTTTCCTTCACCAGTCGTTCAACTTTCCTCTTTTTGTGTCTATAATAATGTACAAGTCTATTTCTCTCCTCATAGCTAAGGCTTGTGATGTTAAACATTCTTAAATACGTTCTTTTCTTTCTTGTCGGGCTCCCTGAATTTTATCCTTCCAGCACGCAACACCAGACTTTCTTCATACAACCGCCATACCATTAACTTCGGTCGCAGTTTTAACAATGATATCCCGTATTCTGAAAATCGATTCGCACTTCCGGTTTCTGTAAATTTTCAGTCTTGATTCGCGTTCGTTTAGTTTTTTTTTGTTCTTTTTCTTCTCCATCTCTGACCTAAGTTTATTTTGGAGACTAGAAGGTAATGATCACTATTGCATTCAGAACCGATTATGACTCTTGTATCTTTTACTAGTTCTCTTAGTCTTTTATCCGGAGTAACGAAGTGAATCATACTGTGGCTATTTCCTTTACGCGAGGTGAACATGTGGATCATTTTATGTCTAAACCAAGTATTTGCAATAAATAGGCCCTTTTCTAAGCTAGAAGCCGTATTTGACTTCTCTCGGATCACTATCAACTAGGCGTAGTACGCTGTGAGTTTAATTAATTTAAAATAGATAGAATTTTAAATAGAGATTGCAGATAATTCGTTCTCAGTTTACTTAACCCGTTTTTATTTTTAATTAAAAATATTAAACATAACCTCATCTTGACAGAATGTATCATCTGATTTACATTTCATAACCTCTATCTGTTTTTCGTTCATGTACGAACATTCAATTTTAGTTTTAAATTCAAAATAAGTTATCAATCAATTCCTTACATGCTCAGAAATAAGTAAACTCAAATATTTGAAGCAGTTATTTGACATAACCATGTACAGTAAAACCTCCAACATTTCAACGTCCTTGAAACGTACGGATTCGTTATTTCAATGCTGGAGGGGGCCCCACCCTTACCGCGAGCGGGCAGTCGCTACTTTTTCAGACCAAAAGCGCGGGTGATTTGAAATCAATAATAAATACTATCAATAATAATACAAATAAATACACCCGACATTCCTAGTACTGCTGGCCCGCACATTTTATGACAGTTTCTCAGCGCGTAGGGCGAGAAAAACGTCTCGTAGGGCAAAAAAACGTCTCAAAAACATCGCGCGACGTATTCCCATGACGTCGTGAAACAATACTCAGTTCAAGGTTTCCCGCTCTTCGGGCCTCTTTTTTCATTGGTCAGTCACAGATGCGGAGGAGAGTGTACAGGGGCCGTGGTGAGAGTTGATAGAACTGCGCAATTTGAGATAACCGGATACGGAGGGCTTGAAATGTTGGGGTCTTGAAATGATGGAGCCTTGAAATGATGGAGGTTTTACTGTATTTATGTATGCATACATGTAATATTTCGGATATTTAAGGAGGTACGGTCGGTCGTACATACTATCTGCAAAAAGGTAGTCCTAAGTCTATGTCGGAAAATAATACTGTTTGAGTGACATAAGTTTTATTAACCCTTAAGTGTATAATTATGCCAGTATAATGTTTTATTAATTAATTTCCTGTCAAACCTAAGAGAAATTTTTTGGTTATGATTGTACACTAAACATAGAGAAGTTGTGTAAGCAGACGAGTACACACCAACTCCTCAAGATCTGAGCGTAGACGCGGCAACGTCGTATTTTTCATGGTGTCTGCTTCGACAGCTGTGCTCTTTGACTGCAAATGCAAATGTGACATTTGTTGAAAATCACAGACCGATTAGTAGTTAAAGGTGAATTTATGAAAGAGAAAGTTTTTTTTATAAAAGATTGAAAGATGTTGCGCATGCACAAGACCAAAGATATTATATCTTTGACTAGACCCACTAGGCGCTCCGACAGTGTTGCCGGATAAGCTACCACGTGCTTGTTTCATTTTTCGAATAATTCAAAGTTCTTAAACTTTGCATACCTCTCATTCTCAAACTAAGAGGACAACAATTCTGAAATTTTTTAAAAATCTTCATGAAACCCCCTCCTAACATATATTAGTTTTTGAAAAAAAAACGGTAAGAATAGTTTACGAGTTAGAGTTAGAAATGTAACATTTTCCTATGCTTGGGATAGGCTTTACGTGTATAAGGGTACAACTTTGATCTTAATTATTTCAGCTCAGGAGACGACAATATTATTTTAATTTCGCAAACGTTTAGATAACATTCCAAAGAACCTATAGTCGAAGTTCAAACAAATCCGTAAGAAAAGTGTGTTGGTGGCCGTACCTCCTTAAGTTCAACATTTTGGATGTTACAGAGTAACATCTCAGTTTTTAAGATCTACAGAAACTAACTTTGAACATTTAGATTGCTATCCTATAGTTAAAAATAAAATATGTTAACCCTGAACATCTAGATGTTACGTTTAAGCATCCACTTTTCTCCGTGAATTAATGAACATTTGGCAGATTTTCTGAAGACGAAAAACGATGTATAAATTCTAATTTAGAGTTTAGTTAATAACTAAAAGTTTAATTTCTAGAATAATAGTTTTTGAATAAAGGAGAAGAAATTTTGATGTAAAAAAAGAGATAGTTCCAATTAAATGAACGAGATAGCTTTTATTTTGAAGGTGGGACGCGCGTTTTCACTAATTTGGGCGGTAATTAAAAATGGAAATCTCAATTTAATTAAAAACTCACAATACATTTTTTTAAGTTATAAATTGCTAAATAAAGGAAAACAGGTTTTGATTTTTAAAAAACCGGTTCTGCGAAAATGGAGGGGGAAGTTTTTGGCAAAATTAGCGTTTTTGGTTATTTTTGTAAAGAACGAAGGGCGCGAACCTGACCTTCTATGGACTTAACTAAGGCTTAAATTGAAAGTGGAATCTTGCGCTTTAAGATAAGTCTATTAAAAAAATATTTCCGGCTACTTACTATCTTGAGCGATAACCGGTTTCGGATGTCTCCGCGCTCCCCCTTATAGTGATGAGTAGTGAGCGATCGCACGCGCAGCAAAAAGCTGTTATCGCCCAAGGTAGGCGGTGGATGATTGTTTTTAAAATAGAATCATCTTATCTAAAAGTATAAGCTTAATGCTTGACCTTGAGCACTATCGGAAGTCGCTAGAATGTCAAGTTCGCGCTCTACGTTGTTTTTTAAAAAATGGTCCAAAATTCGTTTGCCCTCAGTTTTATAAAAAATCTTGACTTGAGAGAAATATTTTGCTTTCAGATTCAGTTTTTTTGAGGTTTTTGACGTATATAAAAAACAATAAAACTAAAATATAGTTGACTAAGTAATTTTTGTTTTTAAAACAGCTAACTGTAACCTCGATTCAAGGATTTTAATATTTTCGAATTAGCTATGGGAAGTCACGAATTTCAGATGTTATACAAAATTGAAACATCAATTTTTTTTTAAATCCATCACAATCAATTACCAAATTTTGAAAGCACGTGAAATCCCATTCCTTTTGTTCAAATAATTTTGAATTTTTCATCATTTTTTCAACGTTACCTATTAAAATAACTTGAAATCCCTACAGTCTCATTGAAATCTTTTAAAATAATTCAAAATCCCTAGAATAGATCTAAAATTCCTTAAAATATTTAAAAATTACTTGAAATCTTGTAAAACCTCTCTAGACCATCAGAAATAACTTTAAATCTGATGAGATCTTTGAAATATTTTTAAATGCTTTGGAATCTCTAGAAATCTCTTGAAATTTTTTGAAATCACTTGAAATATTCTTAAATCACTTGAATCCTTTTAGATGTGCCCTACAATATATTTTGAAACTTTGTAATCTCTTAATTTGGTCTAGAATCCTTTGAAATTGCTCCAAATCTCTTAAAACATTTCAAAATACTTCGGAAACGATGAAATTTTTGAACACTTTTTAAAATCCAAATATATCTTCTGAAATCCTTTGAAATTTTTTGAAATCTTTAGCAATATTTATATTCCTAATATCTGATGTATACTCAAAATTCGAATAATCAATCCATCGGTATTAAAAAATTAACAGAAATTAATAACTTTTTCATTTGCATAATGAAATGAAGTTTTATTCTCTTATTAAAGTACATAGTTTAAAATTAAAATTTATTTTATGTTATATTATATTTAAATTAATTTCAAATCCAAGAATAGTATAATGTTTCGCTACTATAACTATCACAAGTTAAATTAACGATAGTTCGAAGCAAGTAGATAGTTAGTATTTTTTAATACATAGAGAACAAATGAAAATGGTCTGCTAGCAATATTATGCTGAAAAAATAATGTTGAATGAAATCTGTAACTATTAAGAAAAAGCAATAATTTGCAATTGCCTACAGACGTCAAGAATAATAATTTCTTATAACTAAATCTAATAGATACCATAAATGATGGTCCCAATAATTTTTAATAATTTATTGTTATTCATAAGAAAATTCATTTAAAGATGAAGATTATTTTTCGACTTGTTTGTAGTTTCTAACTTAAACATTTTTCAGACAGAAGTTATAATCATCCGGTCAATTTCTTATAGGGGTCAAACTTAATTATTTTACTAAAGTTTTGAAAAAATTGAAAAGCATTTTCACTTTTAAAAAAAGGTTTTTTTTTTACCACCCTAATGAATACGTAGAAGGCCGTTCAAAAATTACGTGACACGTCGAAGGGCGGGGGGAGTAGATTTTGTGACAATTTGTGATGTAGAGGGGAAGAAATTAACGCAAAATGTGACATAACGCATGAAAAATATGAATGTAGATAACAATTTTTTGAAATGCTTAAAAACATAAAAATTGGTGATCTTATTTTCCAAATAAAGCATATTAATACAGACCTCACACTCTTTCCGCTATGTCGATCTTTTTTTCCTTTTTTTTTTAAGAATTCCTCTTTTTTTACCCTTCTTTGAAGAAACTTGCTCTTTTTCTTTTTTCGCGTTTAAGGACGAACTGAATTAATAGAGCTCAACAAGAAAATCTAATTTTTTGTTTCTTGAAAGTTAATACTTTTTAATTGAAAAGTCCACTATTATATTTTTGGTTCGGAATTTATCTCTTTTGGTTATAAAGCCTACTAGATGATTGAATATTTATCTATTTTGTTGCAAATTATCGCTATAAACTGATTAATTAAACTATTTGGTTGAAAACTTATGTATTATGTTATAAATTCGTCTTTTTGGTCGAAAATTAATCTTCTTGATTGATTACTGGTTGAGAGTTTATTTAATTTGTTAAAAATAATTTCATTGATTGAAGATTAATCTTTGGTTGAAAATTCAACTATTTGGTTCAAAATTCGTTTTTTTGTGGGGTTAAAAATCAATGTTTTGAACTGCAAATTTAACTATTCCATTTTTGTTTGCTAATTGATCGTTTTTTGTTTAAAATTTAACTGTTTGGTGGAAAACTGACTTATTACTTGAAGATCCATGTTTTGGGATAAAACTTAAAGAGTTTTGTAAAAAATTCGCTCATTCGGCTTACAATTTCAAAAATTTGGTTCTTTAATTAAAAATATCTTTCAGCACAAAAGTCATCTCTTTTGGTAGAAATGTTATCTTTTTTGTTAAAAGTGCAACTGTTTGGTTAAAAATTAATCCCGTGTGGTTGAGGATTCAGCTATTTTGTTGGTTGAATATACAAATATTTGGTTACAAATGTAAATATTTTGTTTAAAATCGTCCATGTCGCTTGTAAGTTCAACCATTTAATTGTAAATGAAACTATTTGGTTGATAATTTTGTTTTTCTGAAAATTCAACTATTTGGTTGGAGACTCAACATTGTGGCTTAAAGTTAAACTATTTTGTACTTTTTTTCTAAATGCAAATGTTTTGTTGAACATTTGTCTTTTTTGGAAAGGGAATTGGTTCCTCTGGATTAAAAATTCAACTGTCTTTTAAAAATTTCGTTTTTTTTTT
>CAKNWU010043339.1:0-12270 GCA_932072015.1 Andricus quercustozae
AAAATTCAACTAATTAAACTTAAATTGCAAAATTAAAACCTATCAAAGGGAAAAATAAAATATTTAGCGTTCAACATGAAAATTCAGGACTTTAAATTGTAACCATTTAAAATTTCCGAAATTATTCAATTACTGATGTATACATTTCAGAAAGTTTAATTTTTATCTAGTTTTATTTTAAACTCAATTTTTAATTTCAAATCTTTCTTTAGAATTTTATACATTCTTGAAATTTTCTAATAAAATATTTTACAATTTGGAATTAATGTTTGTTTAAATCTTTAACTAAATAATGGTCAATTTTAAGATATTACATTAAAAATAAAATAAAAAACAAGATTGCTGTAATACTAAATTCGAAAATGCTTTATATTTACATTTAAAATTATTAAATTCAAAACTGAGATTTTGAAAATTTGACTTTGAAACTAAAATATTGTGAAATTTAAAATTCTATATTTACAAAAATTAATTTAAGAAAAATCTTTAGTTTCGAGGACTTAAAGATTAAACTTTTAGAATTGCACATTCAAAACCATAACTTTAAATTAAAATTATAGAAATTTTAAAGACGATAAATATATTATTGACAAGTATCATATAATGTAGTATCAAGTGACATTCAAAAAGACTGGATAGATTTTTTTTACTAAAAAATGTGATTGCTCTAAAAAAAATAATTTGTACTCAAAACTTACAAAACGCGCGAACGATGAAATACGGGAAATCTCCCGGCTTTATCTCGGTTCTCAATTTTCGTTAAAATTTTTAAAATGTTGAACAGATTCAGAATCGTTTGATAAAATCAGTTATTATTCAATTTTTAACACTCGAACTACAATTCAGGTTTACAAATCATTAATTTATTTTTACAGTTGATCAACTTAAAACTTTTTTTCAAAAATTTTCAATTTCAAACGCTTTTAATTTTTAAGTCTTCAAAATTGCATTTCAAAATTCTTTAAATTTAAAAAGTACGTTGAAAATAGGACATACAATGGAAAAATTGTAAAGTAAAAGATTTTAGAATTACGCATCGTAAACTATGTGATTTAATAATTTACATAGTTAACAATTAAACTTAAAATTAAAAAAAAAGTTTGTAAATTTGTAAAATTCCCGAGCAAAAAATAAATTCACCGTCAATTATAAGCGGTTTAGAACCCATATGTGGAAACTTAATTTCCAAATTTGTGAAACGTTTCTTAGAAAACAAATTTAAAATCAATTTCTAGTGTTCTGAAATTGTTCTTAAACATTTGCTCACTGTTTCAGAAAAGTCGTTAAGAAATTTTAAGAAGTGAAACGATAAAATATCATGCGCAAATGTTTCAGATTTAAAACTCGATTTACGAGTTTTACACTACTAAAGACATTAAATTATTTTTTTAAATCGTAGGAAATTCCTTGTTTCTAATTGCTGACACATAGCTCGTGTCATTTGAACGATTCTATTAAGCCTAGGGTTAACCAAGATCAGGACATTGTGACTCATTGACATACGAAGAATCGGAAGAATCACATTTTCTTTGTGCCAGAGATTTGAAACTTGATTTATTTAAATTCAATCCTATTCAGCATTACTTACTATTTAAAATATGATATTAATTAATAAAATTAATACTATATTAATTTATTAATAAAATTAATACTATTAAAATTAATATTATTAAAAAAAACTTTGAAATAATTACCGAAAAGAATTAAAAAATAAAAATACAATTATTAAACAGGCAATACTGAAAAATTAACATTTATTTATTACTATCTCGCCTACGACAGGTACATCAATGTTCTGCGTTTACATAGCAGTCATATTTGGAGCTTTGGAAATAATAATCTTAGGTCTTATGCACGAAGCAATCACGTTTGTGATCTCATCACATACAGCACACAAATAATATGAAAGAATATTGACTTTTATTTGAGACTATGCTTCTTCTCATTCGTCCAAGTTTTCGTTAAAAAGAAAAAGGAAAAAAATGAAATAATTATTGACTAATTAAAACTGTAAGGAGTAATATAAAATAAAATGTGCCACGGAAATGTTTGCGATTTTCTTCACAAGTCTCTCAGTAATACTTTGTTTCTCTGATACTCTTAGCTCATAAATTAAAAAGACGATTGGTTAGTTATAAATTTTCGAAGAAAATTTATGAAATAAAAGTATACGGTAACATAACGGTATAAAACCTTGATTGAAGTTCTTCATCTTCTTCGATCAACATTGATTCTTAACCTACACATCTAAAACACCTTGGATGGTGGTTTTTTCTTCTTAGTGAAGAAAGTTAACAAAATTGAAAATCGAGATCGGTCGTAGTTTTTAAGACAGAGCAATGCCACGTCCTGAAAATAGAAGATACAACAGTTTTAATATAAAATTATTATTAAATAATAGGTATTAAAACAATTGCAGAAATGAAGAAAAAAGTTGGATAACTTCCTTATAAATATCAAAAGTTCAACAAACGTTATCTTTCAGGGTGTCTGTTAATTTTCGCCCGCCAAATTACCAGTTATTTCACGGTTGTAAATATCAAATCTACTCTTACTAGATGCACGAATAAAACGAATTTAACACGAAGTTTCCCTGTGTGTAATTTAATGTATTGTGATATCTTATAATATTAAAAAAAATATATATTTTTGTAACTTAAGGTGTAGAGTAAAAATGAACGCAATTAGATTACAATTGCTTCAGACGCAGATTTGATTACCATGATAGTTTCAATTTTTTATTAACAAATCTTTGGTTCATTATTTTTGATATTCTGGTTTTTAAATAACTCTTACATATCATATTTAATGTCTTTGGTATTAACTATTAATTAACTAAGTGGCGCGTCGTCCCGAAATTCGGGATGAGTAGTCAAATATTTTTCATAAGCTTGGCTGGTCGTCCCGAATTTTCGGGACGACTAGTCTATCCCCTTTTCCAACTCAAGAATTTTTCGGGAAGACTAGAAGCAGCCATTAATTAATGATCATTTATTGAAAATTAAAAAAAAAGCTATTGTTAATCTATCATATTATAACAGTTTAATTTAAATTACAAGTGTTTATAACATAGTTATTGTAAAAGTCAGTTAGTATTAAAATAAATCCTTTTTAAAACGGCTTTTTGTAATAACTCTTCAATAATTAATTACTAATACCAAAGAAAAAAGTTAATCGACTTTTTTCTAAAAATTTTTGATCTTGCAAAATAAGAAATTTTTGCTTTAAAATCTTTCTCAGTTTACACGTAGAAATCATTTTTCAAAATAAACAATCGTATGAAATTGTCCCAAGAATCTCAAGAACATTTTTTTATTCTCTTGAAACCTTTCAAAATTTGTAAGACGCTTCTAAATTTTGTTTCGAAATCTTCAAAAATCCAACTTTTTTTCATTTTTTGAAATCTTTTCAAATTTTAAATTATTTTTGAAAAAAAAAATCAACAGACTAGTTGAATCCTCAACCAAAAAAGATTATTTTTCAACCAGTTCCATTTTGTATCGAAAATTATTAAACTTTCTAGTAAAAATACGAATTTTCAACGATATAGTTACATTTTTAACCAAAGAGATGAACTTTCAATTAAAATTACGAATCTTCGTAAAAAATGAATTTTTAACAGAGTAGGTCGATATTTCAGCTAGAAAATATTTTTATTTTAAATCGAAAAGAGTTGAATTCATGAAAAAATACGAATTTTCAACTAAATAGTTGAATTTTTAACCAAACAGTTGAATTTTCGACACAAAAATATGAATTAAAAAAAATCAATTTCAACCAATCAAATGAATTTTGTATTAAAAAGATGAATTTTCAACCAAGAACATAATTATCTATCAATTAAGACAAATTTTTATTTCTAACAAAAGCCATTAATTTTCGACTAAAAAAGATCCATTTTCAACAAAAATAGTTAAATCGTCAACCAAACAAATTAATTTTCAACGAATCAGTTGCTGCATCTTTCATCGAAAACTTGAAATATCTATCAAGAAGAATTTTTAAAATTGAAAAATTGCCTTAAGATCTTCAGGAATTTTTTCATCATTCTCAGAAATCATTTATAATTTTCCCAGGAATCTTCAGATTTTTTTGTTCTCTTGAAACCTTTCAAAATTCTTAAAAAGTTTGGATTTTTTTTGTCAAACTCTGCAAAAACTTACATTTTCTTAAAAAGTTTTTGATAATGATTCTATTTTTTTCCTAAATTAAAAAAAAATCTGATAAATTTCTAAACCTTCTAAGTATCTTTTAAAATTATGGTACTTTTCTTAATTTTTTTTTTAATTCTGCATAATTAGAACTACCTTGAAATCTTTTGGATCCTTTATTTAAAAATTTTGGAAATCTTTTGAAATATTCTCTTTAAATTAATTTAAAAAAAATCATTTAAAATTTTCCCAGAAATCTCAAGAAAAGGTTTTCTGTATCTTCAAATCTTTCAAAATTCACAATTTCCAAAACTTTAAATGTGATTCCCGGCTCGAATTTGTTTTCTCGATTAATTTCCAGTTTTATTTTAATTCCCGGCTATTTCTTAATTTTTCCGGTTAGTAGACATCCTGATATGGGCACAAAAAAAAAGATAATTACCACGTCCAGCACCAGGTCGAGGTTCGTGATTTTTTCTTCGCGAGCCGTGTCCCCTTCCAACAGGAACTCCCAAACTTGGGAATTCCGACTCGTTGTAAGTATGTTCATCTTCCTTCTGTTTTCCTGCGATATGAGCGTGACCTAGAAAAATAAAAGCAAACAAGAAAAAGCTCAGAAATGTTCTCGAATGCAACAAAGTTCAGTTTTTCAATGAATAAGAGATTAAACTTACTTATCGAGTGTGGGCGACGCAGCGGTATTTGATACTCCTGAAAATAATAATCAATTATTGAATATTAGAATTTAAAAATCTGAAAATTGTTCAAAACAATTAAATGGTAAAAATACCTTAGTTGGAGGAACAATAACAGGAGCAGGTTCAGTTTCAGCAGTAGGAGAATTAGCTAAATCTCCATACTTAATGACTGTCACAGGTCTCTTGTCGTTCCTACGTTTCTGTTCTTCTGCATCCGTCCGTTCAGAAACTCTTGTCCGGTACTCTTTGCTCACCTGAAAGATAAAATATTATTTTTAAAAAGCTGTTAAAGAGCCTAGCACTTCTTGAGAAAAAAATCAAGGTCTTTTCTATGGTTTCCTGGTCAAGAAATCATGATTTTCCAGGCTGAAAAATGTGTACATCAAATAATGAAACAACCATTTGCTAAATGTAAAAATGAGCCTTTGCATTTTTCTTATTTTTTTTCGAACATAAGTGTTATTTACAAAAATATTCCTATGTTTTGAAATCTTTTTAAATTTGTTTAAATATGGTATGCACTCAAAATTTGAGCTGCCAATTCCTCGAAAACTCATAGCAGTTTATAAAATAATTAGTAGTCATTCAAAAAGTGCCTTAAGATTTCTTTAAATATCCGATAATCACTTTAACAAGACATTTACAATCTTTTTCGTTAAATACTTTTCCAGTCTCAGAAAATAAGTTATCGTATAACAATAATTATTAAAATATAAATTATATTATATATCCTTATTTTTTTAAACAGGGTGTCAAGCGAAATTTCGTTTTCAAATTCCCCCGATTTTCCGGATCGAAAAGAACGTTTTTCCCGGTTTTTTTTTGTGACATATTTGTTTTGATTTCACACCTCATTATTAGTTAAAAAAGTACTAAAATATACTAAAAAAATTTACAAAATTAAATTCTATTATGAGGATCGGTATGATTTTACCAAGAGGACCGCATGTTTTGAAGAAAATACCTTGAAATGAAAAGCCCACATTATATGATGACAGTATTAAACATCGAATTCAGACAGTCTTAAATTTATTTAAAACATAATTATTACCTTGTATCAAAAAAATAATAAATATAGACAAAATCAACAATAAATATTTATTAAATAAAATGTATATTTATGTAAGTATATATAAATATACATAAGTATCAACATTTAGCCGATTCGAGAATGATGACTTTAATTACGTTTAATTACGTTTTGAAGGGATGTAAGCTATAACAATTGTGCTGATTTTTCCTTGAATTCTGCCAATGTCTGAACTTTGAAGAAATAAGTTTTAAACATTCATCAATTTTTTATACTTGAACAATGGATTTATAAATGATTATTCATTTTAAAATTATTACGATTTGTTTGTCCTAGTTCAGATCTTGGTAGAATCAAAGGAAAAATCATTTTATTATTTAAACTTTTTTCGGAATATTTCTGAAAGACTGCTCAAAAATATTTCAAACTAGAATCATACACTAGACGCAGGAATGTTATACCTTTTACCCTACTTGAAGCATAAAAATATTCAATATTTGTCTTATTTTGTCCTTGTTCTTAAACTTGTGAAAAAAGGTTTAATATGAAATATTCGCTATTCAAATATATGAGTTGATTAAAAATAGTATAAACATTAGTAAAATAAACGATAAGACGAATAAAACGTAAAATTTGAAGAAAAAAAATTATAATTAAAAATTTGCCAGAACAAATAAAAACTTCGATGTTTACAAAAACATGAAAACAATTTATTGGAAAAATACATTTTTTCGATCCTTTTGAATTTTTAATTGTTTACCCTAAAACTAATAATTTTAAAGCATTGCAGCCGTTGGACCGAGAAATAACCAGGAATTTTTCAAATCGGGAAATGACAGTGAATTTACTTTTTTTTACAGGGAATTGAAATCAAAAAGTTCAAATATTGTTTCCGACTAAAATATTACACTTTTAACCCATTGCAAATTGAAATTTTTTATAATTAAAAAAAGAATTTTTTTCAATATTTAGCAATACTTGATTGTTTATTTAAAAGGAGCCATTGTACATCAAATATTTAAAACTACATAATTTTAAACTGAATTGTTTCAAATAGAAAGCCTTCAATCGTTAAAATTTGAGAGTGCTAAATTTAAACTGTGAAGGTAAGAATTTTAATGGTTCCTTTGTTGAATGTTTATTTTGCAAGTTAAATTTGTGACTTTTTATGTATAAATAACAATTAAACAATTACTGATTTGACACGACTTACAATTAAAACAATTCAGCTTCTAATTTAAAAAGTATGTAATTTTAAACGATCAATTTTTAAAGCTTCTAACTTAGAATTGATTCAAAATTATATAACTTTAAAAATTTTTAAACGTATTGATTCATTTTTCAATTTAGATTTAGATTTCTTAACTAAAAATCTTTCAACTATTCAATTTATAAGAGTTTAAAATTTAAAGTTTTGTATTTGAATGTAATTTCATTCCAAATTGTTCAATAGAATAATGTTTAAAGCTTCCATTTTATAAGAGAAAATTATTGAGCGTTTTAATTGTTTAAAATTCAAAAGATTCAAATTTAAAACTCAGGACCAAATTTACTAGAAAATATACCAAAATTGTTTGCCTAAACCTAAATGAACCTTCAAAGTTGATTAAATTACATAAAATGAATTTCAAACCTACCCCCGTCATAGATTTGATGCCAATCGTGTCCTGAATTTGCATAATATTAATTTTCTCGGAGAGAACGCTCATAGTATCACCCATGTTACTATGGTCAGAATGAATTTTCAAAGGGAGATGAACTCCATGCAACATCTCGACGCCCAAATTTTCGCAGCAGTAATCGCAGATGGTAAATGCCCATCGCTTTACAATAGACATGCTGCAAAACTGGCTCGTCCCGTCTAAGTTCTTGTGAAACTACAACAGAAAATTGAATTGCATATTTAAATTTTCGTATAAACGAATTTCCAAATTATAAAATAAATCATGTAAAGCAAGAAATGAGAACTTACGTCGCAGTCAAGTCCCGGAGTGAAAGAGAAAGCATCCTTTATGAGTTCGTACTCGGCCATGACTGTATGAAAACTATCAACCACGCCAGCTTTTTGCATGGCTGCGTTTCGCAAATGTTTAAAAAGGACCTCCAGTTCGTAGACTACGAACGTTTCATCAGGAACATCTGAAAAATACAATAGGTTTGTAATTTGAAGATCCGTCAGAGTACAGGATGTCTACACAAATTCTGGAAAAAAATTCCCTGACAATTTCAGGGGTATTCCAAGTATCTCAAGTTTTTTCCAGGTTTCATTTTTGATAGTACCCAGAAATTCAAATATTTCACATTTTCTAAAACAATCGATTGGCAATATGTATAAAGTTTCGCGAGTTTATTATCAATAATATTTTTTCCAGTTTGCAGGGATTCAATTGTAATACGTAATCAATGTATGGACTTTCGGGACGAATTCAAGAAATTATTAAGTTTGAATGATCACCACCGATAAATTAACTAATACTAAAAACTTCATCATTAATTATATAGTAATCATTCAAACTTAATTATTTCTTGAATTTGTCCCGAAAGTCCATAAACTTGAATAAAAACTCAAATAATCTTTTATTTTATCTTCTTATACTTAAAATTCAGTGCATTTACACTACCGGTAATAATTTTGAGTTAATCTCTTTTCTGGTGATTAATTAAGTTCTCTTAATTTTAATTATGTCTGGGCTCAATTTCTTTCTTTTTAAATGGTTGAATGCTCTCAAAATTCTGTATAAAATGAGTCCAGGATAAAGCCAATTTATCTATTATTTAAGTAGATATTGCAAAAATAGTGTAAATTTTAATATTTTCTTAAATTGTATGTAATATACGAAATCATCAACATTTTGTAGCACCCTTAGGCTCATTTTAAAGATATTTTTCCACAGTATCTCAACAGCTTAGGAGAATAAATCTAAAAAAATCATATCACAGTGCAAAAACTTGAAAGTTTTAACAAAAAAGTTGGAAAAATTTGAAAACATCTGATCCGTAGGCTAATCAGAATAAACATTAAATAAATATATATTTTGAGGGATTTTATAGAAACTTCATGGTTATATGTCTCATATGTTTACAAAAATATTGTTCATACCACAAAGAATATAGAAAATTACAATATGTTGATTAATTCGGATATTATCTAAATTTTAAGAAAACATTGAAATTTACACTATTTTTGCAATATCTACTTGAAAAATAGACAAATTGGCTTTATCTTGTGCTCATTTTATACAGAATTTAGAGAGTATTCAACCCTTTAAAGAGAAAAAATTTTATCCCTGACATGACTAAAATTAAAAGAATATAATCATCAAAAAAGAAATTAACTTAAAATTCTGACCGGTAGTGTAGGTACAACTAATGTGGGTACTATATTAAATTCAATTTGAACCGCTTCAAATTCTTAACTTTTCAAGTAAAAATATTGGAATTTCAACAAGATAGATGATTTTTTTAACCAAATAGTTACATTTTTAAACAAAAAGATTAATTTTCTACCAAAAATATGATTTTTCAACAAAACACATGAATTTTCAATCAAATACTTGACTTTAGAACTAAATAAGATCATACTTCAACTTAAAATGGAATATTACAAAGTTCGGTTAAAGAAATTAAAATTCAACCAGATATGAATTTTCAACTAAAACAAAGTGATGAAGTTTCATCTAAAATGATGAAATAAAAAAAATCACGTTTTAACAAATGAGATTAACTTACAACCAAGTAATTTAATTTTCATTCCAGAAGATGAATTATGAACAAAAAATGTAGTAACCGATATTTCAACCGAAAAAGATTATTATTACTTTTAATTAAAAACAGTTGAATTCAACCAAAATAAGACAACTTTTCAACATGAGTTGAATTTTCAACTAAGAAAGATTCTTCAGTCAAGAAAGAGAAAATTGCAAACTGTTGAATTTATCGGCAAAAAAATGAATATTCAACTAAAAAATATCAATTTTAAACCAAAAATAGAAGTTAAATTAAGTTAAAAAAAATAACCACAAATAAAAAAAAGGAATTTTCAATCAAATAGCTAAATACAGTAATATAAAGCTACTTTTACATAATAAGAATCATTCTCATTCAATTTCATATTGCAATTTGAAAAAAATGAAGCAGGCTCCGGAAAAAAATGCCCTAAAATTTCCAGGTATATAAAAATTCCCTGGCAATTATTCTGATAGTTACTTAAACTGTGGGTCAATCGCTTTACAAGTGCTTTCACGGCAGGGCTGATTTGCCTTGATGTGTACAAGGCCGGATATTTATTCCCGTCCATGCCCGGTTTAAGGAATTCTTTCAGATTTTCAGCCATTACTTCGAAGCGATCTTCTCCACATTGCAAGTTCCATGGTAGCTGATGGGTTTCCTGACTGGTTTCCATGGCTTCTCTGGTGTAACCACATCGTATTTCAGTTTTTAATATCTGATGATAGATTTTTGTGACTCCGTCTTTCAATGAGAATTCGGAAACCGCAAATTCAGCAGGAATGTAGTCAAATTCATTGTTATCCAAATTTCTTGTGTGGAACCAATTAGAGTGGATGAAGTTGAACTTAATTACAGGAAGATCTGTTTAAAAGATAATGCATTAAAATTACATTCTAAATTGCTTATCGCAAAAATGGTTTAAGTCGCATGTGTCTATAAAAAAAATTATTGTATTTAACTTACTTCCGAATTCCATTGCCATAGCCACGATAGATTCTATATCATCGTTCATATTTTGTTCGAATTCTACTTTCCTCATTCTTTCTCTTTCAACAGCGTCCATACTCTCGCCAGTTCCAGTTTTTTTACCAGCACCTGATTTTTTACAATCCTTTGCACGTCGATTATATTCCGCTTTTTTGTCGACATTCATACTCTGAAAACATTTTGAGTTTTCTGTGTAGTATTTGTAATATTCAGCTTGAGAATGAATTGCTATAGCATAGCATAGCATTTGCTTTTCCTTGATGGGAAAAAGAAAGAAATATTTCATGTAACAAAAAAATTAATAAAGCTTGACGACTCGGGGGGCCAAAAGTAAAAAATCGGACAATAAACCGAAGGTCATAAAACCTTAACCATTGCATCCCAAGCAGGATGGGCGGGCGTACCCGAACTGAGCTGAAGCTAACCAGAGCTAACAGTAAAAGTAAACCACCACTGCCTTTCTAGATCCTATAGTAAAAAAGAGAATTCCAAATTTATTTACTTCAACAACAAAATATTACTTTTTAAGAAAATAATTTAATTTTCAACAAAATAGCTGAATTCTTAACGAAATGGTCGAATATTTAATAAAAAAAGATTGTACTTCAACCAAAAACAGTTTCATTTTAAACCAAATAGTTAAATTTTAAAGCCAAAAACAAAATGATAACATTGTCAATAAAATAGTTAAAATTTAAACCTGCAAGCATAACATTTCTGCCATGAGAGATGAATTTAAAAAAAAACTAATTTTCTATCAAAAAGGTGAATTTTCAATAAAATGCATGCATTTTTAACCAAAGACTTTAATTCTCAACAAAATAATAAATTTTTCAACAAAATAGTTCAATTTTAAAACTACAAAGATGAATCCTCAAAAAAAATGTAATAAGTGAAATTTCAACAACAAAAATTCTGCTAAAGGAGATGAATCTTAAAACCAAACAGACGAATTTTCTAACAAAAAGACAATTTTTCAACAAAATACATGAATTTCCAACTAAAAACTATCAATTTTCCACAAAAAAGACAAATTTTTAACAAATAAAGATTTCTCAGTCAAGAAAGAAAGTTCATCCAAATTGTTGAACTTTCAAGCCAAAAGATGAATTTTCTTTAAAACAGTTGAACTTTCCATCCGAAAATATGAATTTTGAACAAAAAAAGTTCATTTTCGACCAAAATGTTGCATTTTTAACCAAAAAAGAGGAAATTTCAAACAAAGAAGATTAGTTTTCTACCGAAAAAGACAAATTTTCAACTAAAAGAGCACATTTTCTAACACAAAATGAATAAAAAAAGGAACCTTTAACAAAATAATTAAATTTTTAACCAATGTGGTGAACCTTTCACCAAAAAATAAATTTTAAACAAAGTAGTAACAAAATTGTTGAATTTTCAACAAAATAATAACATTTTTAACTAAAAATATTATTTTCAGGAGGAAGTAGCTGCAAAAAATATAAATTAAAGGCAAGTAAATTACTAACAAGAATATTATACCAGGGTGCACACAAAATTACATTTTCCAAATTCCATACATTTTTTCGTTACCAATTATTCATTTTCCCTGACTATTATGATTCAAAGACTATAAACTTAATCTTATAACATATTTAAGATAGAATCATTTTAATCGGAATAAAACAGATGCAGGTTTTTCCTAAGGCCTGAT
>CAKNWU010043375.1:0-10536 GCA_932072015.1 Andricus quercustozae
TTGAATCTTTAAGGGATTTTTAAGTAACCCTTAAAATAAATTAAAACACTTTTCCGGATAGAAGACGCTTTCTACAGTTATTTTGAAGTGATTTTCTATTCCAGTAATTTATTAAAAAATGTCACGTAATTTTGGTTCTCTCGTATTGTCGATTTCCTTACTTGGATCTTTGAGGGGTGATAAAACAACCCTTAAAATGAATTAAAACACTTTCCCTGCTAAGCGATGTTTTGCCCATTTGTTTTGAAGTGATTTTCAATCCCAATAGTTAATTAAAAAATATCCAGTGGTTTTGGTTTTAAGGACATGTTGATTTCCTTTCTTCAATATGTCAAGTTCACTGTCACAAAAATTTTGTTTCAGTGGGTCATATGTACAAAATATGAGGTATCTAGTCCGATATAACAAAAAAATGTTGTGAAGGATAAAATTTAAACAAGTAAGAACTTTTTCTATTAAAAAAAAAATCTAAAAATTGTAAGTGTGGCAATTGTTTGAGCAAAAACTGTCCATTTTTCTGATAATTTTCTTTCGAATTATTAATCTGCAGGTTCAAAATTACAAAAGGAATTCGATATAATATGTCCCGACATAATAGATCCCGATATAATGATGGCGGGACAAATTTGGCCCTTTCTTCTCTTTTTCGCGGAAAAATTGTACTTTTCAGTCTTTATAAAAAATGAAATATTTCTTTGTAACTCACATAACAGTTTTCTACAGATGAATGGATGCTAACTTAGTAAATAAAGAAAATGCATGAAACTTTTTACAAAACTATTTGTCGAAAAAGAAAAAAATACCAAACTTTGAATGAATTTATTTCTGAATGTATTATTCGTATTGAACGTATTCACTTTCAACTTGGGATGTATTGAAAGCGAGTTATCCGTGAATAACTGCAATTATAGTGAAATCGGGGAAAAAGGGATAAATCCTGCGAAAAAACGAAAAAAGGTTGTGAGGAATTTTTGTTCTTATTTTTCATCATGTGAAGTTATTTGCGTAATATGCACTCGTAACGAGATATTTAAAAAAAAGTGTTTAGTTTGTGTACATAAAATTTCAAATTGAGCAAGTCCAGAAGAAATTCTAGGAGAAATTGTGTGATTTAATCACCCATTTTTCCGACGTGATGACTGGACTATTTTGACTAAAAGACATTTTCCGTACATTTGGTGCCGAATCCTTTATACAGTTCCAAAACTTATTATAGACTTGGAGAATGATGACTGAAAACCTGATAATTAGAAAGTAATTTTGATTTGTCCGTTTTTTATAATACAGATAGTGAAATAAGTATAAAAAGAAATGTATTTCCAACCTGTTGAGGCTGCAGACGTATGGAAAGACTGCTTATAATCGAAACCTCAAGTTCCACTCTTTCGGAACCAGCTGTGTTGTTGGCGTGGCAAACATAACGTCCAGCATCCTCCATCCTGGCAGATTGCAAAACCAAAACTCCAGCTCTGGCATGTATTCTCTCGGAATTGACGATCATCTCAGTGCCAGAAATGGATTCGCGAAACCAGAGGTACATTGGTGGTGGTATTCCTTGAGAGATGCAGGATAGGACTATAGTTTCCCCGGTACGAATTGGGGCCGGGCTTACGCGCTCGTTGAATCGTGGGGGTACAGGATTTCGATGTTCTACAAACAGATTAACAAACAAATCCATTACACTTCAGACAATAGAGAGCCTCGGACGTTCTATATTCCAGTTCAGTCTGGCGGTAACGTTAATTTCCAATGAAGCCAGCCGCATATTAACGACCCAGCTATCACGCAAATACAATTCCTGATTACAACATTTGTGCAAAAACATTAATAAAATCAGTAAGTTAAGATGATAACATAACAGAGTTTTATTTTATTTCAATAAAGAAAATATAAAATCTTCTGTAATTCTTCTTCTTCCTTTGAAGAAGATAAAAGGTAGTAGTTTTAGAATGCTTCATAATAATCGGAGAAGGAAGAAAATTCCTTTAATAATGAGGTTTTAGAAAAGGAGGAGGAAGGAAGAAAGAATGTACTGGGAGATAGAAGGAAGTGAAGTTAGAAGAAGTAAAAGATTTTTAATATTCATGATATACCTTGCAAACAAGTGGAGATCATAGAGCTCATATAAGGAAAAGGATAAAAACGCAGCAGGGTATTGGATTATGATGGAGAGATATGGATTAACGAGATGAGAAGAAGAAAGGGGGACTTCTTTACTGCTAGAGATATAAGAGAGGGGACTGGAGTAAACTATGAAGAATTGGAGAAACGAGGCAGGGTGAACAATTAATAGAAAGATGGTGGATGATTGAGGACTTAAAATATAATAAATGGTATAAGATGATAAAACAGAAAGTAATAGCAAAGGATTTAGAAAAGGAATGGGGAGATAGAAGATGAAACAGGATAGCAAGATTTAGTTTGGGAAACGAGGTAAGGGAAGGGATATATTGGGAAAAGAAAGACAACAGAAAGTGCAGAATTTGTGAATAGAAAGAGGAAACATGGGAGCACGTATATAAAGGATGTAGAAGAGGAGTGGATGATAAAGGAAGCTAGCAGGAGAATGTGGTAAAGATATTTGCGGAAGATGAAGTGGATGTAACAATTGGAAGGGGCTAGAGGAGCGAATGAGGAAGAAAAAAAGAGCTCATGTGAAGAAAATGTTAAAGTTAAGGTAGAAGAGAAGTGAACAAAAAAAGAAACGGAAGTCGTTCAGAAGCGTAAAGATTTGCACGTAAAGTTGAGGATGAGCGCGCGCTCTCTCTCTCTCTCTCTCTCTACCTCGTTCTTGTAATATTTCTGAGTATATCTTCGAACTTAGTTAAAAAAGGAATTTCAAATAGATGAGATAAAATTAATTACGTACTAATGGGGTAAGAAAGAGTTTCTTGAAGAAAAGAATTTTATTATTAAATCATATTTTAAGGGAGCGTCCATTAATTACAAGAAGCATTTTTTTCGAGGGAGAAGTGGGGTTCCGGAAAATATAAGGATTCTACACTGGGGGGGGGGGGGTCCAAAGAATTTCTTACGGGAGTTTCCTCATTTGTTGTATTTCTTGATATCTCGTGGAATCTCTGGAAATCATTGAGAACCTTTGATATCTCGTGAATTCTTTTTAAAATTTTATTAATCGCTGAAAATTTTTTTAATTACGTGAATTATTCATAAAATCCTATGATTCCGTGAAATCTTTTGAAGGCCTTGAAATCGCTTGAAATTTTCAAATTATTACAAAAATCCCTCAAAAGCTCTTAAAATCGGTTAAAAATTAATATTCTTGAAATTCCATGAAATATTAGGAAATCTTACGAAGTCCCTTGAAACCTTGAAGACCTTTCAAATTCATTGAAATCATTAAAATGCGTCGGGATATTTCCGAATCTCCTGAAATCCCTTACAATATATTAAAATTCATTTCAATCTTTTTAAAAGCATTGATATTTCTTGAAGTAGCTTAAAATCCTTTATAATATTCTGAAATCTTTTGAAGTTCTGTTAAATCTCACGGAATACTCTAAAATTCATAGATATACTTTGGAATGTTTTGAAATCTACTGAAATCCTTTGAATTCTCGTGATATCCGTGGAAATTCCTTTAAATTTTTTACAATATTTTTGGAAATACTACATTTGAAGTCGTTGATTCTCTTGCGGACGAAATATGTTGTTTTTTAAAGGAAATTAGGGGCTAAGTATTTTTTTTTTGATTCGCAAAAAAAAATTTCCACAAAGTCATGCGTATTTGAATTTTGTACTATGTTTTTCAAAAAACACAAATTTTTTTCTTAATTCTCTACAACTTTTCAGATAATTGAGATGTTTATCGTTTTTTATTTTATTTCGATAGCGTTTCTTGTCTTTTTTTGGAATCCATCGACAAATTTAAAAAAGGGTCCAAATTAACAAAATGGCTGTGGTTTTTGCGAAAATATTAAAAGTCGATTTTCTCCATAAACCCACACTTATACTTCTTGCCAATTTTTTTTTCATTTTGCTCTTTGACAAGAAAGACATTTTGAAAGCTTTATGCGGGTTTTTACATTTTTACATTTTCTTATACAAGCTGTCGCTGTTTGCCAGAAAAATTATAATATACGAGTTTATGAAAAAAATTCTCCTAGCCATAAAAATTATTTAACCTGCATAAAACTCACAAGATGTCTTCCTCACCAAAGTACATATTCAATAAAAATTTGGCAAAAATATAAGTGTGGGTTTTTTGAGAAAATCGACTTTTAATATTTTTAGACAAACCGCCACCATTTTGTTAATTTTTTTATATTTTTCAATGGATTTCAAAAGAAGACAATAAACGCTATCAAAATCAAAAAGAAAATAATAAATATCTCAATAGGTTGAAAAGTTGTAGAGAGTTGCCTAATTTCCTCTAAAAACAATATATTTATGTAATTTTTTCAGCAGAATTAAATAGCGCAATTAGTTTTTCCGCATCTTTCATACTTCAATAAATTATGTAAGGAAAAACGGTTTGAATAATTAAAAAATCTATTTATATATTAAATAAATAAAATTCCATTTATGTAGGAATTTGAAAAAATGGAATCTGTCTTTTGAACATAAAATTAATTAGAATCTATGATGAAAATATGATTAATGAGTATCATGAGCACCATGAGTCATTTCCTAGGGAAAATTGGAATATTATAGGAAAAAATCTTTTTTTAAATCGTGAACCACAAAAACTTATTAGGCATATTAAAGTTGGAACCAAAAAAATTCAGACAAAAAAATTATATTTTTTTAAGTAGCAAATACTCGAAAAGAAGTAAAAAATTTAGTTAACATTTATCCTTCTGTTTTCTGGCAGCGCTCATTTTGAGTTTTTAATAGGTGCTGACACTTTGAGAATTTTTTAATATCTTTAATTTGTATGGCCTTGGTGAGAATATTGAATGAATATCGAAATGTTTCGAATTTGTATACATAATCTTTTTAAAGATTAGAAGAGATAAAACTAAAAAAATACGAAAAAAGAAAATGAAGGAAGTTTTTTTTTTAATGGAAGTATTTCCTTGCGTTCTTGTCCCAATTGGTTTGATTTTAGTTCTTTCACTTACTTTTAATTCCTAAAAATTTTTATATAATTTTATTTCATTTACACAATAAATATTCCGCTGGAAAAACTTTCCACTACTTTCTTCAGAAAAGTTTCAATAGAGAATGTTTTTATATAGGAAAAATCGGAGCGGATATAAGATCGTCAAAAATGTCTATACTTTTTTGAGCTCGTTACTTTTATTCAGGTCAGATCCTTAGAAGCCTCGCTATCAACTTATGACTTTGAAAATGATGGTGCACTTAGAAGAGTCGCTAACACTTTACTTACGAATCTCCGACCTCTCTCTAAAGACTTGTACATGTTCGCCTCTAGGGACATGAAACGAGAATATCCTCAAACGCATATTCGCGGGGACTTGAATATTCAAGAACAGAAATCTCTCATATGAATATTCTCCGTTTTACCACTTTGATATTAATTCCTTCATTCCTCCGTTTTGCGCGGAATTCGCCGGCTCAGTTTAAAGATCCTATAAGTCATTTAAAGATTGAACCTTCAAAACTTATCGCCTTTGTCAAAAGGCATTTTTTTTTATTCATACTCCTCCCAGTAATAGATCATACCCAAACTTGTAATATGCTAAATAATAAGATGCGGTTTTCAGCCATTCTCGAGAAAAATGGTTTTTAAAAAATCCACACACGTTACGAGGTGTGTCCGGAAAGTATCCGACCTTGTGCTCTAACTCTGTACCTAGTTGCGCTATTATCAAAACTAGTTATTTACCATTTAGGGGGGACCTCTGTGAGGCCCCCTACTAAATGACATGTACCTTCGAATCTTAAGTCGGCTAGTGTACGCAGTTGCGTAAAAGTCTAACCACGTACGCTTCGCAATTTAGGATGACGGAGCGTATCGAACAAAGAGCCTGCATTACATTTTTCTAAAAACTTGTCGATTCATATTCGTAAACCATCGCTATGATTCAGAAAGTGTATGGCGATGAGCGTATGAGTGATAAAAATGAATGGTTTAGGCAATTTAAAAGTGATCGTACTTCAGTTAAAAGTCGGAGCAATATCGAGGCAATGCCTACTGTGTTCTATGAGCAGGAAGTTATTTTGCAACCCAAAAGATCAGATGGTCAACAAAGAGTACTGCCAAGAAGTTCTGAAGCGATTGCGTGGCGCAGTATGAAGGAAATAGCCTGATTTTTAAAAAGAAGGCGACTGAGTCCTTCATGACGACAAAGCGCCTGCCCATTCTTGGCAGCTCATTCAGCAATTTCTGGTGAAATACGGCCTTACACAACTTCCGCAGTCCCCATAGAGTCCTGATGTGACTTTCTAGAATTTCTGGCTGTTTTAGAAATTGAAGTATCCTCTAAAAGAAAAACTATTTCAAGATGTAGATGAAATAAAACAGAATGCGACGAAGCAGCTATTAGCTATTCTGAAAGGTGACTTTAAGGAGTACTTCAGAAAGTGGCAGGATCGCTGGAAGAAGTTTGTGGCTTCCGAAGGGAGTACTCTGAAGGGGATATCATCGCCATTGACTAGAATTATCTCTTACTCCTGGTGCACCATAAAGTCGGATACTTTCCGGACAGACCTCGTATATGGATTGCGATGCGAACGTCTTTTGACAGCCGAACAGTGAGGCAAAACGTCAAAATTTCTTGTAAAACAGCCTAGAGCCGACATTTTTAAACCGATTTTTTTTGTTTAATACTCGTAATGACACTCCAAAGAAATTTATAAGAGCCGATTTTCGAATTATTTTATTCCACTTCTATGTTAACAAATAAAATGAAAAAACTGCACATTTTTAAAACTTTATTTTTTCTCTTCCCGTAAGCAATCGAAATAAACTCGGGATCAATCGCAATTAGTTAAGTAGCATCTAATACACAAAATTAAATCATGAAATGTTTTAATTAATGTTTCTAAGCAAATTTTATAAACACATTTCACAAATAAATTTCAAATTTGATAGTTCTGCGATTTAGAATTTGTTTATCAAATCTACTTTGTATTCCACCGTAAGCGGTTCAGAGTAAAAAATATTGTACCAAATCAACATTTGTCAATTTCATAAATAAATTATATAAACAAATGTAAAATTCAGGCATTTACTGCAAAAGAAATAAGTCCTGTTTTCATCCAAATGGTTTGAAGTTATCCTCACAGTGATAGCAATTTAGGTACTCTTAGTGCTCGATAACATTCATTAACGTTTTAAACAAATTCAAATCCACTGTTCGGCCATTTATTCACAGAAATACATTCTTCTTCCACTTGAACGACTTTACATTGATTTAATAATGATGTTCCATTAGAAAAATTTGGTCTCCCCACGTATTTGTTAATATTATGAACAAATTTATATTCAAAATTGTCCTATTAAGCTACTTTTTGAAGTAAAAGCAACAGAATATATATGTGAATAAATGGCGAAATAAAGCATTTGTTTATAACGTTAATGAATGTTCTCGAAAAATCAAGTTACTTAATTTTTCATCATTGTGAGGACAATTTCAAACCATCCTGGTGCAAATACGACTTACTTCTTGACTTAAATGCCTGAATTAAAAACATTTTTATTTAATTTGTTTATAAAATCAACAAATATTGATTGCTTACAATGTTTTTTATCCTGCACAATTAATGGTGAAATACAATGCATATTTGTTGAAAGAAACTGTTAATCGTCGAACCTTCAATTTTGAAACTTGTTGATACAATTTGTTTGAAAAATTTCTCAAAAAGTTTTATGTTTACACTATTCATTTAATTTGTACGTTATTTTTTCAATGAAAACTTTAAATTTCGAAGATATTCGTCTGTTTGGATTTTTGATAACAAATTTGGTATATTTCTGGTTTAACAACAAAATTCTGATTTTTTTTAACTTTTCAGAAGTACAATTTTTTAAATGATTTTGAGATTTATCAAACAAGGTCTTGTGTTTATGCTAAAAAATATCGAGAAATTAGTGAACAAGTAGTAAATTAGTAAACATATTCACAGTTTAGATATGTTTTAACGAATAGGCTCATTTTTTTACGGAATCAACTAAGAATGTTGTTCTGATGACTGTTTGCCATAAAACTTTACAAATTTACAAGAATTATTAATTATTTAAACAATTCTCATAAAAAATTCAGAGTTTGGCTATTTTTCAACGAAAAGGGTTAATATTTTCACGAAATTAACTATGGATGTTTTTCCGATGACTCTTTGCTATGATAATTCGAAAATTTAAAAGAACTATTAATTATTCAAACAATGTTTATTCTGAGTTTGGATATTTTTCAATGAATACGCTTCATTTTTTACGGAATCGACTAATAATGTTTCTTCGATGAATCTTTGCTGCAATACTTTCCTAATTGACAACAATTATCAATTATGCAAACAATTTTCATAAACAATAAAAGTATCGTAGGAAAGAGTCATAGGAAAGGTATTCTTAGTTGATTCCGTCAAAAATTGAGCCTAATTGTTGAAAAATATCAAAAATGATTCCTAAAAATTTTTTTAACTAATTCCAAATAGCATCGATTTTTAATGAAACGTAGTGACACATTAATTTCACTAACATGTTATACCAAAATTCTGAAAATAAATGAGCTAAACATTCTAATTAAAAAAAAAAATTTTGTTTATTAATTTGTTTATAGTCCAATAAACAATGTTTTAAATTATTGTCGCCCATTAAAAATGGTTTCTAGATAGTTTTAGCACAGATATAAGACCTTGTTTGATGAATACGAAAATCTGAAAAACAAATGGTACTTCTGGAAAGATAACAAAAAATCAGTTTTCTTGTTAAAGAAAAAATTAATCAAATGTTTGATCAAAAATCCATACACACAAATCTTTTCAAAATTTTGTATTTAAAAAAAAGAAAGTCCAAATCGAATCAATAGTTTAGGCTAAAAATATATTTGTCTACAGAAACTTGCTTTTTCGCACAATCCGTGAATTAGTTTAAAACCGTTTTTCTCAAGAATGACTGAAAACCGCATGTAATTATTTTAGCATATTACAAGTTTAGTAATGCCTTATTACTGAGAGAAGTATTAATTCAAACAAAATTCCGAAGAGTGCAGCATCCCCTTAGTGAAGTTTCTTGTCAATTTAATTAGTTTGGTAATTTTATTAACTTCATTAATTCGGTATTGAAAGGTTTATAATGGGGGCTAGAGTCTGGAATAATATAGGTACGTGCGCTGAACAATGAGATTGGTGTCTTTGGCATTATTATTCTCGGGTCGGGGTCGACTTCAGGTGACTTCTTAAACGAAGAAGAGGTTGGCGATGAGGCGATAGGATGGGATCGCTTTATCGAAAACTCGACAAAACGCAAAGTGCAGTCCCCTCGGCTTTCTGTGCGATGGTGATGCAGCGAAACTGCCGCGCAACGTCGACAAGAAACAATGCAGCCATCACTGTTCAATCCCTGTACTGGCTGCACCGCAATCTTATCGAGTCCAGCTTTGCATTTCTCTTTACTGGGTGTTTTCCCAAATATCTTTTTCCTTTGTCTTTAAAGAAGAAAAATATTCCTCAACTTTTCCTACTTCGAGGACTCGGATTTCCAGAGTAATTCATAAAGCAGAGCCACTCAGCGATTGCACTTAGTTTGATTGAAAAATTCCAAAGATAAAGGAATGCTTAACCTTCTCGAATGAATGTTTATATTACAGAAAATTTAATCCTCGCAAGAATATATCGTTTTAAGAAAGATTGAAATGTTGTGGATTGAGACGCTAATTAAGATGTTCAAATCTTCCACCTGACCTATCATTTCCGCTACTTTCCTCCTATTTTTTTATCCTATTCTGCCCTGTCCTATCCGATCCTATCTTATCATCCACCTCCCATCACTTCCATTCCCTTGCTTCCCTTTCCTCTAACTATCAACCTCCACTTACCCTCTTCTTCCTACTGGCCCTGTCCTAATTCCCCTCTCATATTTCCCCTCCCACTTTCCCGCTTCAACTCCCCTCACTTTCTCCTCCCTTTCCATCCCATCTACTATTTTGCCAACCCCTACTTACTTTCCCCTATCCTTCTATACTTCCCCACCCCGCACTGCCACGCCCAGGAAAATGTACGACGGATGGACGGACACCGGAATAAAACTGTTAAGGTTTTCTGGATGGAGCTACAAAACCCTAAAAATCTACAATATTTCCAATGCTACGTTTCTTTAAGGATATCTCCTCCTGTGTCAGGCAAAAATTTGGAACGTATCAATAGTTTAGACAACTAAAAATTTGGGTGTACTTTTTTTTCTGTAAAAATCAGTTTTCAAAATTTTATCAACATTTACAACTACAAGTTTTAAATTTCAAATGTTCAGTTAGAAGCATTTCTAATTAAATAATTTTTCAATTTAAAGTCTTTGAAACTGAAATTTTTATAATATTTTTTGACGTTTTTTAATAAAACCTTTACGAATGATTTGACATAAAATTAGAAGGTTTAATGAGTTCCTTAATA
>CAKNWU010043413.1:0-10205 GCA_932072015.1 Andricus quercustozae
ATTTCTTTCAGTGGAAAAACAACGCCCTCAGTATTTATACTTATCCACTACCTCTAGCTCTTTTTCACCCGCTTTCCACCTCTCCTCTTGTTTTCTTCTCCCTTCCTAAAAACCATCACTTTAGTTTTATCCGCGTTTATCTCCAGCTTAAAAATCTTTCCACCTACCCCTCTAAGCTTCTTAGCATTTCATCTGACCCCTCTGCCCTATCTGCCACTAACTCTGCGTCGTCCGCAAATTTGAATTTGAAAGGTCTGAAAATTGTTATTATTAGATTTGTTACGTTTTTAATTAGAAAATGTTGAGTTTTCAATGATTCGACGTTATGAAAGTTGTAAGTCTCGGAAGCATCAAGCTTCCAAATTTTTAATCTGACAACTTTGAACAGCTTGAGATTTTTTCTTTCTGCCGGTTTCGGAACTAAAAGTTATTTTTGGGTATTCTGAATTCAGTAATTTTTAGTCTTTAACATTATTCTTCAAAACTGAATTAGTAAAAATAAGTAAAACTAATTATGCATTATATTTTCCTTTCGATTCTGCAAACAAGTTTTAGTAAAGTTTCACATATCATTGTATCAAAGCCTATTTCTATAACCTCCTTTAATTAATTACACATTCTTAATAAATTTATATATTTAGATTCATCAATTAGTAGTGAAATACACATATAAATAAAAAACAATCTAACATGAAATATAAAAAACAAAAATTCTCTCATAAAAAATATTAAGTCATCAAATTTCTTGCGATCCTTGCAAATCTTCTGAAGAAACAAATTTTTATTGTACACCTGAGAGGTGCTTTAAATAGCACAGTTGCATAATCACATACCTTGAAGTTAATTTAATGAATTTAGTTGATTACTATAATTAATTTTGTACATGTCAAAATGTCGAAAAATGTCCGAGATGAAATATAGCAGTTTATAAAATTATGAGAATGGAAACTGGATATAGAGACCAAAAATAAAGTTATCTTTAGATTATATAACAAAAAATTTGTAATAAATTTTTGATTTGTTGATAAACGAATACACGCCTTTTGCAATCATGTAGAAATAGAGGCTCGTATTTACAATTAAAAATTTGCATCTCGAAAGATTGGCAGGGCTGGAAAAGGGAATAGACCAGTCGTCCTGAAATTTTGGGATGACTAGCCAAACCTATGGAAAATATTTTACTAATCATCCAAATTATTTTGGCACCACGACACACTTTCTTATTGAACACATAATTTCTGTCTATTTCATAATAAATTTTTTTTGTAAATCAAACAAAATACATTTTAATTAATATTTGTCTCAAATTTTCTTTTTTTATTTTCAACGCGAATGTGGAAAGAGCTCGGCATCATCTTATCAATATATAAGAAGTAATCATATAACGTGCTAAATAAACCACAAGACCTTTTTTTTGTTCAAAAATTGTTTAACTGCGTCTCTTGTTAAGGATTCATTTTCCCCCCTTTCAACGTGAATAGTATAAATAGCAGTGATTTAGGATCGAATTATCAGTAACTGTTCCGAGATACATCGACAGCAATGCAGATTTTTACGGGATTTCTTCTTCTTATAATGGAAGTTTACCTGCTTGATTCCGTTGGTAAGTGTAATCAGATTTATAATATTATATATGTTGAAACAAAAATTCAATTGTCGTCAGAATAGGTTCAGCCCGCATTATAGTGATAGGGTGCCCTTTTTATATAAGCAGAATCTTTTTAAAAAATTTTCAAATAAAGCTATTCCTTATAAATCAACATTTCCCAAAAGAAACTAAATGCATGAGTGTTGTATTACAACGTCAGAAAAAAAAAATTCTCAACGTAATCAGGAAAACAGAATTTTAAATCGAAATTAACCTGAGCGATTGTTCAATATATTTTCAAAAACGTCAAAAATGTCAATTTTTGTTACAGAATCTAGGCTAAGTGGTCGTCCACCTCAAGCCCAAACAGCACAGGCACAACTACCACATGTCCAACCACAACAAGCCCAACTACAACAAGCCCAACCACCACAAGCCCAACCATTACAGGCACAACTACCACATGCCCAACCACAACAAGCCCAACTACAACAAGCCCTACCACCACAAGCCCAACTACAACAAGCCCAACCATTACAGGTACAACTACCACATGCCCAACAACCACATGCCCAACTACCTTATGCCCAACCACCACATGCCCAACCACCACATGCCCAACCACAACAAGCCCAACCACCACAAGCCCAACCACCACAAGCCCAACTACAACAAGCCCAACCACCTGTCAATCCACTCCGACGATGGGGACAAGGCCCACCACGCGAATCTTTCGAGAGAATGAAAAAATAATATAAATGTGAAAAATACATGTAATTTTCCTCAATAAAAACTGAAAATATTGCTGCAAAGTTCTATGGATGTATTAATTGTGGGCGTATTCATTTGTGCAATTTTTGCACAAATTGCTTTTGTTATCAGCAAAAATAAGAAAAACTGATATATTTTTCTAAGCATTTGTGTGGATTCGATTGGGGAGATACATAAAATTGTACACTGTAGGGGTATACTTTAGAGGTTTTTGAATATATAGGTGGAAGCTCTTATTAAAATCGTTAATAGTTAAAGGAGTTCTGATCAGACTGATTAGAGTTCTGCATGAAAATGCCAGTAACTTTTAGTAGAACTACGAAATCAAAACGACAGGCCGGCGAAACCCTCGTGTGTCTTGAGAACACCAACCGACCCAAGGATGAGAGTGTTTTGAATCCATCTCGCAAGTGCTTTGGCATGTTTTTGGCACAAACCGAATATTTTGGATACAGTCGTTGCAATTTCCTTTTAGGGTCTTGATTCCACTCCTTCTTTTCCTTTTTCTTGGCAGTGATGTTGTAATCAGCCTTAACTGAGAATTCGATCACGAATATTGTTTATTTTTTGAAGTCCTGGAGAGTTAGGTCAGACCTAGAATGTGCAATGGAGGACAGCATTATGACAGTAGAGATACGTCGTTCCCACATGAGCTGGACACTTGGACACTATTCCTGTAAAACTTTCAGCACATTTTTTTGGACAGCTATTAGCAGAATTTTTCCACTTCTGATTTTTTACTTGGTCTTTTAGAAGTAAGGCATCAAGATAAGATTTATCTGTCTTTCCTCAATTCTGATGTTAAAATTCAGACCAAGGTTGTGCTCCGCGGCTTTATATGGGGAAGCTCCCATATCTCGGAACGGACGAATTGATGTACAAGCTCTTCTGCACATGTATGCTCTTACGTGTGGCAATATTCAGGGTCTTAAGTTCGTCCTTCGTTTACTGTACCACACCAAACAAGTAGAGTAAAACTGAGACAGCAAGCATGTTAGTCGCAGATACCTTGTTCAACGCCGACAGATTTGAAGACCAAATCTGTCGAAGTACGGAAATACTACCAATATTCTTTTAAGAATCACAGTCTCTTGAAATTAACCTTCTAATTATAAAATAGAAACATTTTTTTAAATCTGTATTTGATATGATAAAATGTTGAAAAACTTCCGGGATGGAATATAACAGTTTATAAAATTTCTCATGTTTTTTTGTTTACTTTTAACCTGAATATGAAAAGAGCTCGCCATCATCTTATCAGTAAATAGGAAGTAATCATGTAAGGTGCTAAATAATCGAAAAGACCTTGTTTTTGTTTACAATTTTTTTAACTGCGACTATCATCAAGGATTCATAAATCTAAATAATGGTGTCAATGTTCCCGGAAAATCTTAGTAATCGTCTCTAATTTTTATTTCCTTTCAACGTGAATAGTATAAATAGGATTGATATTAGGATCCACTTATCAGTCAGAGTTCCGAGATACGTTGATAGCAATGCAGATTGTTACGGGATTTCTTCTTCTTATAATCGCTGTTTTCCTGATTGATTCTGTTGGTAAGTTTAATCAAATTTATAATTTTATATATGTTGGAAAACAAATTCTATCGGCCTCAAAATAGGTTTAGCCCTCATTGAAGTGATAGGATGCCCTTTTCATATAAGCAGAATCTTAAAAAAAATGTATGCCTTATAAATCAACATTTCTTAAAGAAAGTAACCTAAGGCGATCTTTATTTATTTATTATTTATATTCTCAACGTAATCAGGAAAAAAGAATTTCAAACAAAATTAAACTGAGCGGTCTGGAAATTTTTATTATTTTGAACAAACCAGGAGTCTTTTCTCACAAAATAGATTAATTATAGATAGATGTGCCAAATTGATTTAATAAAGCATATGTGACGTGCGCCGAGGAAAGGGGGTTTACTCTGAAAATTGAAATTTTTCATGGCGAGCGGTCGATGTCGACCGGATAGACGCGACTTTTAGGAGAGAGGGAAGACTCACGAAATCTTCCCTCTCCACTTACCACTACATTCTCACGAGGCAAGAGATAGGTCGAAGACGCGGCTCATGGACGAGTATAGGTGAGACGCGGAGATGTGGAGGTGAGTGGTGGGAGGTGTTCCACGGGATTTCGAGCGAAAGACTGATTTCTCGGGTACCTAACAACTCAATTATTAACAATAATAACGCTCGACATTTTTTTTCGATGGTTTCATTAAAAAGAGCAACTCAAAAACTATCGGAAGGTGTAAAACACTCGATTTCGATTTGTTTCGAGTGAGCCCCCTTTCTTCGGCGCACCTCACATATGTACATATATTTGATTAAAAATATTTAATATTAATTTAAATGTGTTAAAATTACTATTACAGCAATGTTTCAATATATCTGCGAATCTTTGAAAAAGCTCAATTTTTGTTACAGAATCTAGGCCAAGTGGTCGTCAAGTAAGGAGGGATCATAGCTATAATCCATTCATGGTCACTAAGAGAAATGATCTTGAATTTCAGGAACTTGGAACTTTTACAGGAGGAACAGCAAAAGCATACGCTGAACTTCGTCCTGGAACTACCGAACCCGCAGAACTACATATACAGTGCACATCAGGCAACGGTTCTGCCCAGTCGGTGCGGAATTGGAATGAGGTGTCAAGCATCCTAGGAGGACGATGCCCGCCATCATATCTTCAACAAACACATGCCCAACCACCACATGTCCAACCACAACGAGCCCAACCACCTGTGAATCCAATCCAAAAATGGGGACAAGGTCTACCACGAGAACATCCTGGACGCATGAAAAAATAATATAAATGTTATAAATATATGTAATTTTCGGGAATAAAAACTAAAAATGCTGCTGCAAAGTTCAATGGGTGTATTCGTTGCGGGCGTATTTATTTGTGAGAAATTTTCTATCTGCTATATCTTCAAACCATTTTTATAACCAATAATCCACAACAGGGTTGAATAATTATAGAAATTGTCAAAAAACTTATTAGACGTATCTATTGTCTATAGAATAAAAATGAAAATTTTAAGTATTCCGTCCACCTCTATATATCCAATACAGTTCACTGATGAAAGGGTTTCAAAATGATTTCTTCAAAAAACATTTTTTGTTTGTTAAAAACCGATCTTTGCTACTGTTTCTTAGCATGATATCAGTTTCATTAGAACAAAGTAAGTGGCTAGTTGTCCAGCTGTTTAGGCTGAACTTGTCATTTATTGATTAATAATAATTGATAAATATAAAAAATATTTCTGGATATCCGTTTAAGCCGATCGACGTCGAGAGAGAATCACATAAACCATGGAAAATCTTGGACAATATGGTTTTCAAGACTGTAATCCTGTTACTACAAGCCCAGAATCTTGCCTTTCCCTACCCGTGTCCCGCCTTCAAGCCATTTTCTAAATTCCTCATCCATATCCGATATCAATACTTCAAAAACATGTGGGCTCAAAGGACACCCTTGCCTTAAACCAATCTCCAGCGAGAACTCTTCCGACTCTTCATCCCCTATTTTCACTCTTTCTTTCATTACTTGGTATATTTTTCTCACTCTACTTGTTATTCCTTTCTTCAAATCTCTTCTCTCCACCACGTTCCAAAGAACTTTTCCGTCTACTGATAGAAAGGCCCCTTTAGGTCGACGAAAAACGCGCACACTTTACCACCCTCAGCTAAGTCCATGTCTACTACATGACATATATGTTGTCCAGGGTGCACCTACCTGCTCTCAATCCTGCTTGTGTTTCTAGTAAGATTCCTTTGCTTTCCAGTTTCTTTCTTAGTCTCTCAACAATTTCCATTGCATTGATCGTATATGGTTTTCAATATTTTCTCTATCCCCTTTCCAGTACACAGGTATAATAACTCCTCTCCATTTCTGCTGATACCCTTCTTTCCACAATTTCTGAATAATTTCTATCAATATTCTTCTCGGCTCCTCCTCGCTGTACATCTTAGCTTCATTATCTACCCCATCCCTGCCTGCCGCCTCTGCTCTCTGGAACTTCCTAATCTGAAACTCTATTTTCTCCTCCCCTAAGTCCCCTACCCCAACCTCTCCCTTTTCTCTGATCCAGTCATCCACCTTACTCTCGCCTGACCCCCAGACGACCTTTGAAAAAACTCTCTTCACTCCTCAAGTTCTTATTTCTCACTTGCCTTTGCGCCTTTCCTTCTTACCTTATAATTGAATTTTCAGTCCTCCCCTTCCGAGTTGATGTTATTTAATTCTTCATCCCACTCTCTTTTCTTTTCTTCCTTTTTCTTTTGCCCAAGTTCTCCCATTTATCTTCTTTTTCTTAATTATACTTTTTTATCCCCTACTTCCCTCAGCCACTTCTAATAAGCTTTCTTTACTTTCTTTTTCTTACTTTACACTCATTATCCCGCCATTGATTGACTAGATATTTTTTGCTTCTTTTTAATGCATTCTTTCTTTTTTTAATTCTTTTTAATGTACCGCCGAAAATCAAGAGTTTTTATTTTGGTTTTATTCATTGAAACTACTATGGGAAAATCCAAAATTCAAATTTTGAACTAAACGATGGAAGAAATTAGTCATCGTAGAAATAAAAGAGTCACTTTCTCTACCTTTCTTCCCAAGGGCATTAGTTACAGTTGACTAGAATCGAGGTAAAATTGGCTAGAGTAATAGGTACTAGGGTACTAGGTAAAGTCGGGTAGGGTGCAGTGCAAAGTCAGTTAGGGTACGTGTTGAAGTTGGATACGGTAAGGGGTAAAGTTATCTTGGATATAGGTCAAAGTGCACTAGGGTACGGGGTAAAATCGACTTTTATGAGTTATCGTTTCGCCCTAATTGGCAATAATTTCTTCTGCTTATTTAAAGGCTTTTAAAAAGATTTACCTGGTAGTACATTTATACTATATCAATTCTATCTTTTTTGTGGAAACCCACTTTTAAACTGATATAAGTTTGCTTCCAAAAACCTATTTATTATCTTCCGCACGTCCCTCTCCGTCTTAATACTTCCCAACTTCTCTTCTAGATCTTTCTCCTTTTCCTGTTCTTTCTTCTTACACAGCAATCTAAACTCCTTCCTCATTTCTACGTGCTCCTCCTTTTTTGCAGTTCCCTGATACCACTTCTTGTACATCCTCTTCATCTTCTTTTTCATCTTTTTGCATTCCCTATCCCATTACGGCTTCACCATTCCTTCCTTCTTACTGAATACCTTCTTGTGCACACGATAGAAGAGAGGGGAGTAAAGAGAGACCTGATCGAGAGGGTAAGGGAGATATATGAAGAGACAAAAGATAACGTAAGAGGAAGGGAGGGGATTTCGGAGGGATGCTGAATGGATAGGGATTTAAGGAGAGGGTGTTCGCTCAGGCCAACGCTTTTTGTGATTTTAATCGCGGATATAGAGTGGTAGGAGGAGTTAGGGTAGGAGAGGTTAGAATTTTGTCACTTGTGTATGCAGATGACATAGTGTTGCTGGCAAGAAGCGTGGAGGCCTTAAAGGAGATGATGAAGAGGTTGAGAGGATACCTGGATAAGAATAGGTTAGAGCTGAATGCGGAAAAATTCAAGGTTATGGTGTTCAGAAAAGGAGATGGAAGGGATGAGGGAGGGGAGTGGAAGTGGAAAGTGAGGAGGTAAATAGAACACAGGTGTGGTATGTAAAGTGGAAACTAAAGTTTGAAAGGAACACGCCTAATTATATTGTCAGGAGGGAGACGGGGAGAACGAGTTTAGTGATTCAAACAGGGAGCCAGGTATGTAAATATGAGGAGAAATTTTTGGAAGAGGGGGAAAGTAACCTGGTTAGGAAGTGTTGGTGGGAGGAAGAGAACACTGAGGGGCTGCGAAGATGAAATATGAAAGGTACTTCAGAACGAATGGACTGCAGATGAATAGAGAAGGATGCAGGAGGAAGAAAGAAAGGTATATGAGATGGTTACAAAAAACCGCATGGAGAGAGAGAAGGCACCAGGGGAGGAGATAATAAGAGAGTTAAGGTTTAACGGGAAGTATGGGTGGATTATGCTAAGGGAGAGAGAACAACAGTTGTATGAAGAAGGAGATAAAGGAAGTCAGGAGCTTATAGCGAGGATGAGATGTGGGTGCATGAAGGGTTTTAATAGCTTCTGGCTTTCTAGGGACAAGAGGATGTGTGAACTGTGCAGGAAGGGGCATGTAAGAGTGGAGCACTGGTTAAAGAAGTGAGTGGACGTAGAAAGGAGTGGGATAAGCATGGAGGTATTGATGCATGAAAGGGCAGAGAAAAGGGTAGTAGCATGGGTGTAGGAGGTGTTTAATAAGATGGAGAAGAGAAGAAAGGAGAAAGAGGAATGGAGAAGAAAAGATTGTAAATAGGAGAGGAAGTAAACTTAAGTAATCTGTAAATATTGTAAATAGTAGACAAGAATTAGATTTTCGCCGCTGAAGCAGAGTTTGGCTATGCGAGGCAAAGCCATAAAGTAGGGGCATGCTAGGTAATCATCAGTATAAATAGCAGTGATTTTAGTACCGACTTATCAATCAGTGCTCCGAGATTCGCCGACAGCAATGCAGATTGTTACGGGATTTCTTGTTCTGATAATCGAAGTTTTCCTGCTTGATTCTGTTGGTGAGTAATAGATTTCTCCGATAGTAGTTTCATTTGCAATTGTGAGAACAATTACTTTAAATAATCGACTTTTCAAACATTTACATTTAAAAAATGTTTAAACCTAAAACTGATCAGTCATTTATTCAAACATTTTGAAGTGTTAGATTTCTCAGTTATATAAATACAATGAAATTAAAGTTATTTTTTCAGCCCCTCTATTCAGAATTTATAAATCTTAAAGACGTTTCTATTAAAATCCTTAAAATTTTCAAATTAATTAAACTGTTTTCAAAATTCCTAACTATTGAAAAGGTTTCTCCATGCAATCGCATCTGATTTAATATACTGGAAGCTACTACCTTTATTTCTTTTTCTCCCTCTAATTTAATCACTACCGTTCTAATCCCCGAATTGGATATATTCTTTCTATTTATATGCTCGGATTTTCATTAATTACTGTCTAGCTAATCTCTCTTTATTTTTCTATCCTTAATACTTTGCTTTGTTCATCAGTTGATATTGAAAAATCTTTTTAAAAATGTTTCTGCAATACTATCGCATTCGCGGATCAAGACTATTTATTAACAGAAATCAGGAAATGCTCTGGGTATTCGAAAAGCTCGACCTAACCTACCCAATGTTCTGAGAGCTCTTTCGGGTTGTTGTCGGCTCGCCAGCAAGCCACACAATGCCGGAGCTCGATCCCGCATAGAACCTAATTGACCTCCTTGCAAATTCCGCGCTCCCACTATCATCCTCCGCATGAGTGGACAATGCCGATTCTGCGCACTCCTCGTCGAGTGCTGCTGGGTGTTTATACACTGATGTATGGCATGTTGCCGTTGCTCAAAGGACACCGCTTGGACAGCTTAAAATACTTATGTTGTATTTACAATCATACTCTTTAGGTTCAACATTTTTTGATTCTAAAGAACGCAAGCTTAACATTTGTTCGATTTCTTTAGCATTAAATAATTGTTTCGTTCCTGAACGACCTTAGTTTATCAACCTCGCGTACGACATTAAGCAAGGCCTATTCACTCTCGAATCATGGGTTTTTAACGCTTGAAATAGGTATGAAATCAATCACAAACAAAGTCCAGTTATACGAAATCGTATGAATAACGTATAAAATTTAGAAATCTAATGAAATCAGTAGGAATCTCGGTATTGCGTTGAAATCATTGAGCGCAATAAACGAGTCAGTAGGAATCAAGCGAGTTAAGGGCGAAGTCAGTACTTTAAGAACC
>CAKNWU010043433.1:0-16821 GCA_932072015.1 Andricus quercustozae
GATATAAGTTGATTCCAATACTGATAGGATATAAAAACTAGCCCTTAACATTCTATAACTAAACTTGATGATTAAATAAACAACAATTGATTAGGATTGATTTTCATAATAAAAATTCCTACTAAATTTTAAATCGTTATTTGACGACAAAAGTGACGGATTGTAGATTCATTGAAGGGAGAGATAATTGCGTACTTTTCTGATTTTAATCTAATTTTGGAATAGAAAATTGTATTATAAATTGGATTCTCCTTCCCTTCTTTCTTTTAGAGACTCAGATACCAAAACTTTGTTCGCACAACGAGGTCTTTATTGTTAGAGAAAGTGCAAGGTCGTTACGAATTCCATTCTGGCACTACTTTATCATTTATTTGATTCCGAACACTAAATGCAAACATGTACAACGAGGTCTCCAGAAAAGGATGGAGTGCAAGGTCGTTACAATCATGCATAAACTAATTTATAAAACAAAAATAAAAATAAATTTCCACAAACTCACTTCTACTATTCTAATTCAACCAGAATTAGGATAGTATCCTTGAAGTGGTGTTAAAAACGATGGAAGAGAATCCTGAATAGTTGCGTCCTTTGAATGATGCTTATTTTATTCAAATTTATGTCTTCTATGGCAGGTAGATCGAAGAGACAAAGAGAGGCTCCTTCCTCGTAGAGGGTCGAGTAAGAAGTCCAGTGGTACCGATACCGGGATCAATATATATGACCGTCCGCGAAGAAAGGGACCTAATGCGGAAAAAATCGATTTTTATTTTCTTACACCAATCGATAGTTTCTGAGTTACTCCTTCATTTCCAATAATCAGAAATTTTTTAAGTTAATTACTTTTCTTGTTATTAAGATACAAACATAGACATGATACAGGTACGCGGAGCTAAACGAGAGGCCTACGAAAGACAGCCCCACCACTTACCACACATCTATACGCGACGTGTCCGTGAGCTCGTGCCTAAAAGTGGTGTAGTAAGTGGAGGGGCTGAGTTTCGTAAACACATCCCCACTGCTCAAATGCTAGCTTGCGGACTCTGCTGCGATCGCCCGTCCTGTAAAATTTACCTTCGACGCATTAGGTCCCTTTCTTCGCGGACGGTCACATATAAAGTGCATTGGTCCCACGCTATTACAACTTATTATCTGAAGGCGCGCGCATTCGATCGTACGATCTAATGATTTTGTGAATCATCCCTTCGTTCTACCTGCTTGTCCACTTATGAGTCAGAGGCGTATCAATATAAATATTCACCCGTAGCTTTATGGTTTTATTCTAGTTATGAAGATAGAACGGACCGTCTTAAACTTTATATAATGCTCAATGAATTACCCATGGAGGCTAGTACAGCAAACGTTATAGTTTGTGCCTTGTGGTTTGGGAAAGGCGAACCGGACAAGAATGTTTTTCTTCAAGCGTTGATTAAAGCTGTGAATTCTATGGCAAACTGCGTCTGAAGACGTTTTAAATCCTATTTCCAGAATACAGCTGCAACAATCAAGTCCTGCGAATGAAATTAATACTATGTCTGCAGAATTTTGAAATCCTGCCGATCTTAGTACTTCCGGAACACATAAGCAGATGGCTAATCCTACGATTCCGGTTCATTCTTCAAATCCGACGACATGCACTTCGGACGATTGGGAATCGCGCTTCAATTTGCAGATTATTGTTTTGACAACAAGCTTTCACCAGTGTCGAGCACCTTATCTGTTGCTGATATGAAAAAAATTAGACACTGTAATTCAGTTTACCAATTCTGGAAATAATTCTAGAAAAGAAACTAGTAGAGCATTGAGCATTGTTTGTTGAAGCAGCGCATATATCCCCGAAACCTACTATTACTCAAACTGAATTAGAACAAATGGAATATTTGGTAAAGAAGTTTATGTTTTACACTATGAACTACAATGTTCACCAACAACCTTTTGAAACAGCTCACAGTCAATTACTAAGAATGATTAAGTCTGCTAAAGGGATTCCCAATCAGTTTTATCGACATTTGTCTATGCTTCCTTGTGAAATTATTTTAAACAAGCATATTCTTCCTGACGCTTCGAAAAGGCTGAGAGCATACTCCTTTAATTTTTAGGGGCGCGATATACACAAAAAATCCTGGAAAGTTAATTATGTGAGATATTGCGGTGCTGCTACTACCGCAAAAAGAAGATGGATTGATCAACTCCAATTGCCCGAAGATACAGTTTCTTATACAAGAATAATCAACGATAATTGTATCTACTCAAAAGAAAGAAGCAATGGTGATGGATCAAATAATACTTTTGCTACACTTGAGAATGGTACTTATATTCATATTCAACAGTTTCTTGTGAGCGAATCATATAGGCAAGAGCGTACAATTGACAAACGTCTTCCAACTGTTAACGCTCATCCCAGCCTCTGTGCAGTTCTTCAAAAAGTACAAACCTGGGGGAATGATTTTTGCTCTATAAATACGAACGAAATAAATCAAATTTGCGTATTACTGCGGATTGGAGAAGTTGAGTGTCCATGTGCAGTACCAAATTACTACTATTTTCAGTTATTATGATGATAAAATCACTGTCTTCGAGATTTTTCAAATGCATAATATCGATTGATTCAAATTTTATCAACAGTTTGTGCAACTAGAAAGTGGTTGACTGTTCCGAAGCTCAGTAGCTGAAATTAAAATTAGCGTCTTATACATGTAAAGCCAATTCAAAGGTATCAAAGTTGTAACATTATTCCTATATTGTGACTACCTCTTCAATCGCTCCATGATGCACGAAAAGTACGCCGTGACTGCGAAGAGCTAGTAATTTTAATTACATTTTCATAAGTTTGTCTTTTTAGGGAAAGTATGTTTATTAAGGGCATATGACACTTACCCTATCCCTGCCTTAGCGACTGATATGTTTAAGAAAGTAAAAAAAGGGGCTAAGGAACTTTTATGTACTAATAAATTTTTATAACTAAAAAAAATAACTTTGGGAAAATTTGTTTTGTAGTAGTAAAAATGTATCAGTACATAAACGTTCCTTACAATTTAGGTCCTTTCTTTTATTTTCAAAAAATTTTAACTTGATATCTCATTTAGACGCGGAGAAAAAGTAATAATCGATCGTAAATGTAAAAGCCGTCGACATTTGGGTGCCCAGAAGCAATGAGCGGATATGGAATCATTCGTCTTCGAGTGGAGTCCCTGATCGTCAGTGAATTCCAAGTGACCAGAGGCCTCCCCACTCTCAGGTAACAGTTTCTATATTTCCTTTATTGCATTTGGTCTCACAAATATAATAATTGTCAACATAATAACGGATTTAGAGAAGTTTTTTATTTCAACTTAGAGCTTTATTACAAAAACTGAAACAGTCATAAAACGACTGATAGTTATAAGAACTCAATTTAAAAAAATTTGCGCTAAGCAATCTACCTGTAATTATACATGAATAGACGTAATGCTGTTATGATAACCTATCCCCGTAAATATATATTAGGATTGGTCGAAAATAACAAACTCTGGAATTCAAAATCGCTACAACGCAAAAATGTAGAGCATTGAGAGCGAAAGTCCTCGACAATTAATTGGTATATATTAATCAATATTAATCTTCTCAATCATTTTTAGTCATCAATGATTCTTAATTTAGGAAATGTCTAGTATTACGGATTTTTGGTAAGACTAAATGGTCAAGCACAGAGCTAGGGCTGGTATAATGGAAAATTCCGTAATGTTACCTGAAAAATGATTTTATATGAAAATGATGATTAACATACGCCAATTTTTTGCACGCAACTACAGAGAGAGAAAAAATTTAACTAAAGCAAAATTGATTATTTAGCAGCAATTATCACCAATCAAAATTTTATTTATTTTGTAACGATAGTAATTACTTTTTTAACGAATATATTCTTCCTTACCGGCTTCCCAGCCACGCACCATCCTTTTCGAAAAACGAAAACATTTTTAAATAATATATTGTTTGCAACACTTCCACGAAAGAGCCCTTTCGCGTACCATCTACAGGCACCGAAACGAGACTTTCTCACACTGTTCGCCAAAGCCTTCTCTGGAATCCTGTACATGGCGCCTAAACGAGACTTTCGATGCAGGCGTAACAAAAAATGAAGTTTGGCACTCGTGCGCAAAGATAGCAATGACTCACTCGTAGGAAGGCACAACACCCACCCTTCGGTTCATCTTCGGTTTACGTCGACTTGAGCTTCGTGCGGGGATAGCCAACATGGCGCACTTGTATAAAAAATACTATTTTTAACCTGGCTATCCTTCAGCAGTAATATCTTTAGATGAATTTGCTGTGCGGTTTCTTCAAACAGATTTTCTTGTCTACATAATAAGCACATGTTGGGGCAAATTTTTTCTAATTATTAATAATATCAATAATTATGATTTTTAAAATATCATCCATCACAGAAACGTATCGATTTCTGTCAAACATACCATTGGTGTACTTTGACAATGTCCTGCGAGCAATTTTATCACGTATTTCAATCAACTTTGTTCTTTAATTAATAAATATTCACGGTTGTCCTTATTTAATTAAATCTCAGGCAATAAGAATTAAGATAACGCAAATTTTTTAGCGGTTCATAATATTTCGAAAGGCGGCCGCAAATGCTGTTTCTTATACGCCCCCGAAAATACGCCCGCAAATGCGACCGAAAATTTTCAGGAGGGTAATGACAGACTGTAGTTGCAGACTCTGCCGCTATAAGATGATGAAGTATATTTAATAACATACGAATGTATGCATATTCTTAATAATATAAAACATGATCAATAACAAAGTCAAAACTAATTATATGGAACATGAATACACACGTATGTCTGAATTACATTAATGAGTTATCGATATAATGTCATACTACAGTTTACTATTAAAGGATAACCCACTTAGTGGAGAAACATACGCATAGTCAGACAAGCTTGTAACCGAAAGTATCGCTGTCCACGGTCGCTGACGATAGCATGAGTCACCCGCATGGATCGTTTGACATTGAATAATGAAAGTCGCGGGTATCAAATAACTTCTCGCTGATCAAGAGATAAGACGGGCGATCACCGGGAGTATCGGTAGAGGGGACTGAAATCTTGGTCACTCACATAAGTTGATATTCATGAATCATTCAAAATTCAATCTTTAAATCGTATGTGCTCAAATACAAGCGGAAAACGTACGTGCTTAACTACACGCGGAAAATATACGTGATTTACTACACGCGGAAAGCGTACATGCTTAACTACACGCGGATTAATGTTCAGGGAGTAAGAACTATATAAATCCCAATCATCAAGTTGTGTACTAAGTGATCCCGTGAGAGTTCATAAAATCCATAAAAGTTTAGAGAGCTGAGAAAAATTTAAAATAACTAAGAGAATTCGTAAGAATTCACAGAGTTAAAAAGAATTTACAAAATTAAAAAAGAATCAGAGAATTTTAAAATAATTAGGAGAATACAAAACAATTGAAAAGATTTCAGAGTATTCAAAAGAATTCAGACAATTTAGAAGACATCAGAGAATTCAAAATAATTCAGGAGAGATCAGAGAATACAAAAGATTTGGAGAAATTCAAAACAATTCATGGCGTATTATAAAGATTTCAAAACAGTTTAAAAAAACCTGTAAATTTCTGTAGAATTCTAAACATTTTGAAAATACAGTTATGTCATGAGAACTCAACAATTCAAAGAATTCACAAGAATGCAGAGAATCCAGAAGAATTCAGAGAATTCAGAAGAATTCAAAGAATTCAGAAGAATTCAGAAGAATTCAGAGAATTCAGAAGAATTCAGAAAATTTAGAAGAATTCAAGGAATTCAGATGAAACCACAGAATTTAGAAAACTTGGAGAAATTGAAAATAATTAATTTAAAGCTTTCAAGAGAATTAAAAAAAAATTAAAATAATTCAAAGAAGTACAAGTGAATTCCTAGAATGCGTGTGTATTGTACAGAATTTAAAATACAAGACGTGATTCTGATTGGATAATCTTCCATTGTTAATCACTCATTAACAATTAACTTTACAACAAATTCTCATTATTATTTTCGACTCCATTTTTTATGAGGAATTCAAAAATATAAAAAAGTACCTTGAGTACTAGCACACCCTGTATATATTCGGACCAAATTTTCATAGTAGTAAGATTAAAGGGAAAAAGGAAAAAGGAGAAATAACAATAAGAATAGAAGAAAGTAAAGGCAAAAAACAGGAAAAGGGCATTGATCATTAGAAGAAAAATAAAATATTAAGGAAAAGTTTATGAATATCAAAATTAGAGAGAGAAATTTAAACGAAGATATGGAACAAATTATATGAGAAATAAAAGAAGTAATCGACGGCACAAGCAAAAAAAGGAAGTTAGTGAAGGAGGGGGTAAAAGAGATGAGGAATGTAGTCAATAGAGAGAAAAAGAATGAAAATAGTTATTGAATACAAAAATAAAGCCAATAAAAGATTAATTTATCTTGCTTGTTTCTACTTCTTAAATAACCGTTTCATTTTTTATTCTTTCTACTGTATGTTAGGTTAATTAGTTTTCCTTGACAGTCACTTTTGGAGTTACTTTTATGGGAGCAGGATGCTTTCCTATCCTGCACTCATAATAAAAATATTTGACAATTTTTATACATTTTAATTAGTTAAACAGTTTTACTAAATTATTTAAGTATATTTACCACATAAATTCTGATTTCTTCTGATGATAGAAATATAGTAACTATAATTATTTATTATTTTGAACTCAACCTCTATCTTTCTAATGATAATTTAACTTATAATCAAATTTATTTTTTTTACAGATTTTTCATATATTAAATTTTAATTGGATACCCGTTCATATATCTTTTTAAATCTACCACTGATTTTTAAATTGAATTTTCACTCATAATTGAACTTGAACTTGACTCGAAAAGATGACTGGGACTTTCTTAACTAATTCGTAAGTGTTTTTTTACTCCTTTTAAATTTGTTCATCTCAATAAATTTATTAAGATTGTTTTAATTACACTTTTTGGGATTGTTTTTGTAAATATGGTTCTCGTGATGATGGAAATGGTGTATTTCTGAAACTCTGGGATTTGAATATTCTAATAAACTTGTCCAACAGAGTTGATACAACATTTTGTTGTCTATTTTCTTCCTATTTTGGTTTCTCGGACATTAAAGATTCTTATATAGTTTAATTAATTTTTTTATGAAAACGTTTACGGATACTTTAGAAAAATAAATTTCTCTTTAAATTTAGCGGACCATGAGCCTTAAGTCCCGCACTTGACTGCAATCCAGACCGTGTATGGTGAATAAAAAAAATGGTTTACTTCAATTAAACAGCCCCACAAAAAATAAAAGTAGGTTGTCCGACGGACAAGAGTAGTCACATCCTTTGTATTTTGGGTCGCTGAATCCAAATGCAAGGTCAGAAGTCCGCCAACATCCGCAAGTTTCTTTCTAACCTCAAAAAACTTAGTTTTTGGGCTAATTACACAGAAATGGTCATTTTTGGTCAGCTGGGCCTAATACTTTGCGGTGGGTGAGGGACTGCACAGAGAACAATACCGTAAAACCTTGTCAAAAATATTTGATGTTTCGCCGAACCAGAGTAGTCACATCCTATGGATTTCGTGTCGCTGAATCCGAATCCGAATTCAGAATTACAAAATTAGCTTTTTTCACTTCCTAGCCTCAAAAAAATTCTTTTGTGTTGATTTTTTTGGTGATAGAAAACATATTATCGAACAATACAAGCTTGTTCGGAAATTCTGACAGACAATAAACATTTAGCGGTTCGAAATACATGGAAATGGTCTATTTCCACAACGCCGACATCCAGCACCGAGGCCCAGAAGAGAGGAAGAGCTAAGCCTATTAAGAGGCAGAAGCTAACCCCCTGACGGTGGTGGGGGTGGACACGAGCCTCCCAGAGTCACTGCTTACTGCGAAGCAATTTGAGCTCTTCAGGGAGGCCGCTTGGAGGGTGCTCGAAAGAGTGTCCCTAGATCAATGGCCAAAGTCCGAGGCTTCCTTCTGTAGGGGAGGGGTCTTAGTGTTTTTCACATTCAACCCAGCGCCGCAGACCTAAAAGTATGTGGGGTTGAGTTGCTCTAAAACTGACTACTCCTGACCTAGGCATTACCCACATTAACTTGCATCACAGCAAAGGTGCCTCTGCGATTTTACAGAGGGGCATGGCTGCGAGTCACACAGGTATCTCGCTAATCCAGGAAACCTGGTTAGTTCGGAGGGGGGGGGGGGGGCTGGGTTTTGTTACAGAAAACCCAAGGCGTTACAAATATCTAAATCAGCAATGATTCGGTATTCCAGTAGATCATTACCTCTTGAGTTGATGTCCCTGCTGCCCCACAGAGTATGGTGGGAATTAGCAACGCTCCCCGGCAGAAGAGGAAGACCCCTCACCTTGCAGTAATTCGCCAGTGTACGTACCTCCACTGGTGGGTTGGTATCGCTCTCATATGGAAAGTAGGCCGATCCCATGACTAGCTTCCCTATTCCTTTTAGATCTGTGGCTATCACCATCAGGTTTCTCGAACATAGCTTTAGCAGCGAGACAACGTTGACTCCCTTCTCCAGTATGCAAGCCCTTGGTTTGACCGTCTTGGGGTCCATGTAAAAAAAAACAGCCCCCCCCCCCCCTAACCCCCTTGGGGTAAGTCGAACTAACCAAGGTTCCTGGATTAACGAGATACCTGTGTGCCTCGCAGCCTTGTCCCTCTGTAGAACCACAGAGGCGCCTTTGCTGTGATGCAAGTTAATTTGGGTAATGGTTAGACCAGGAGAAGTCATTTTAGGTCTGCTCCCGGGTTTCATATGTCCCAACAGGCTCATCCTCTCCCTGATCGGCAACCCTTAAGTTGACCTGCCCAAGGTGGTAGAAGGGCCTGTTGTTGAGGACCACAAGAGCCCTCGCCTGGGACTCAGGAATTTGTACAACTGGGAGTTGGTTGGTACCTTTCGCTGTGTCTTCTTCCTGAGGCCGATCGTGCTTGTCGATTCGCCAGGACGCTGTGCTTAGTGAAAGGTTGAATCCCTCCAATCGCCGAAGGACCACAGACGGGTCTTTCAGCTTACATAGGAACCACGCCGTAGCCCACACCATCTTTTGGAGAAACTCAACCCCACATACTTTTAAGTCTGCGCCTTCCCAGGGCCTTGTTTTGGCCACTGTATTATGTAGCCAAGCTTTAGCCGCTGGGTTGAATGCAAAAAATACGCGAAGGAATATATAATAATATACATAATATATAATAATAATATGCGAAGGAAGTCTCGAATTTTGGCCATTGATCTGGGGACACTCTTTCGAGCACCCTCAAGGTAGCCTCCCTGAAGAGCTCAAACTGCTCCGCAGTAAGCAGTGACTCTGGGTAGCTCGTGTCCACCACCACCACCACCACCACCGTCAGGGGTTTAGCTTGTGCCTCTTCATATGCATAGCCCCCCCCCCCTTCGCCGTGGTACCCTCTGAGCCCCTCCCTCTCTTCTGGGCCACGGTGCTGGTTCTGTGCGTTGTGGAAATAGACAATTTCTATGTACTTCGAACTGCTAAATGTGTATTCTTGGTCAGAATTTCCGAGAAAGCTTGTATTGTTCGATAATGTGTTTTCTATCACAAAAAAATCAACACGAAAACAATTTTTTTGAGGTTAGGAAGTGAAAAAAAGATAATTTTGGAATTCTGAGTTCGGATTCAGCGACACGAAATCCATAGGATCTGACAACTCTGATTCGGCGAAACATCAAATTTTTTTCGGCAAGGTTTTACGGTATTGTTCTCTGTGTAGCCCCTCCCCCACAGCAAAGTATTGGGCCTCACTGACCACAAATAACCATTTCTATGCATTTTTCGCCGCTGAATCCGAATTTGTGGTCGAGATTGAAAAAAACACGGGTTTTGTTGTTCAGCGACCCAAAATCCATAGGATATGACTACTCTGGTCCGCTTGACCACCTACTTTTATTTTTTTGTGGGGCTCTGTTATTTAAATACAAAACTATAGGTATGATAGATAACACACAAAGTCGCCGAGAATATCGACACAAAATCACATTTGTGCTTGTTATGCTTGACATCAAGAATTTTGAAACAATTAATAAATATATAAATTATGAAGAATTTCATCATTTATAATTAAATTATATTGCTAATTATTAAATTTGGTTGATAAAGAATATTATATATGATTCTCAAGCGTAACGACAAATTCTAACAAAGGTTCAAAAGAAATAAAATTTCAAACGTTTAAAATATTACTTGTAATTTTTTGAAACTTTTTCAGAATAATATTATTTATTTGTATGATCATACTATAGTACAGTACGTTTCTTTTCTTTTTTAGGTTCTGTCCGGTTTCTAAATGAGCATACTCGGGTTGCGAACAGAGGATCTCTGTACCAAGGGTTACTGCTGAATATGGCTACAAACTGTATAAGCAGTCGCGGAAAATTGTCCAGGAATGGTCCTGGAGGAAAAACCCCCTAGCCAAGGCGCAAGCAACCGTGCCGAAGGCTGCATGGTACCAGGGCGTGTAGTCTCAACAGGTGCCTCTGGGATACTGGACGTTCACCCAGAGTATACAGTCTTACTCTCGTATGCGGGGCTCTGCGAGGTCGGGCGAAAGGTTTCCCTAGCTGCTCGTAGGAAAAACAATGATAACACCAAACATAGTTGTAAGTGCGGTTTGAAACAATCGAACGTGCAGGGTTCCCGACAATGGATCGGACAACAATGTCGACTACCAGAACAAGCCGGCAACAGAGAATGAGAGGCGAAACTGAGACCAACCGCGGGCAGGCTTTCATTAGAGAAAGAGAGACGCTTTAGGACCTACAGAAACATCAACATCCAGGTTTCTTTTAGGCCCAAAGATCTGGCTGAACTGGATGACGCACTTCATAGAGATTTTTCCGAAGAATCTGACCCCTGGAACATCATTTGTAGCGTGTATGATGCAGCGAGAACTTTGGCGCATGCAAAATGTAAAACAAAACCAACGGCTGATCATTAGACCAAAAGACACATGCATCAGCTCAGCACAAAGATAGGCTGGGCATCACAGTACGCGCTTCGCATTCAGTGCGTGATTTACTGCATAACATCTGGCAGGAAGTTCACTGTCCGATAGTTCGCGCACGAACGACGGATCGGTTATCACATACTCAACAAGTCAAAGCTGCTGACCATCAGGCATCACACTGTTGGCAGAAAACGTGTACTATCTGACGTTAGGAGAAGTCTAGAGCGGAGGGAGAGATAGGTCAGAGAAAATGAACAGTTTTTCACCTACCCATTTACACTCTTCCAATACCCTCTAGTTACTTCACGGGTTAATAGCCTGAAAAGCGTCTCTGCGTGTTAACGAAATGGTAAGATACTTGTGGGGAAAATAAAGAAGGCGGCCGTCCTTGGGTCACATCGTGTCCTCAGGGTGATGGAGACTTTTGCCGGATCATCGTATTGAATCCATTGCAGACTCTAGCCACCAATCTCACGGTCGAGAGACGCTGAAACGTTACTGCGATCACATATTGTCTTAAAAAAAAAACATTTATTTATTATTATATCTCCTTCAAATTCATCTCAGTTATGTTAAATATTGTACCAAATATTGTAGTTAAAGTTTTGAGAACAAATTTTTTTTCATACTTAAATAAATTCAAATGACCTAGTATTACAACTGACCTACTTTAGCATAGTTTCCCCTACGATAAAATTATTCAATGTCAAGCTAAAAAATTATTTTTAAAAATAACAATTTTTCTAGTAAAAGCAACTGGTTAATCGAACGTGGGTGAAGAAAATTTTTATGTGTATGTGCTATTCGATACTAGGAACTAGGCCTGCAGAAAGACTGATATCCTTATTACCAAAAACACGGCTGCGCAGATGTGTTTCATTTATCAGGATCTGAAGACTTAGAGTGTCCACAATCCTGAAACTCGTGTAGATATGCCACAAATTATAACAGATGTATTGTTTCTTAATCAGGATTTCTCGAGAGTCGCTATAGATAATTTACTCAAGACCTAACTACTTCGAAATTTAATTACAATTTTTAAGAACGATTGGCATAGTCAAATCCGTCTTTTTAAAACAAATCGAATGATATAAAAAACTAATTATTTTATAAAATCTGCGGAGTTGTCATGTTTCTTTATCAGGACGGCACTACTGTAAGCCCTTCGAAAGTTTATAAATAGTCTAGCAACATGGAATAAAATTCCAGAGAGATGAAATTGAAATGTATTTAAGAATCGTCTATATATCCTATACTTACAGGGTCATCAATATATGCTTTACATCTGTAGCACCAAACAGATAAGTCACTGAAGCTTAGAGTTAGTGGATGACGTGTACGCTGTTCGTGCATCAATGCGTGTTGATTGATGTTGCGTGCACAATAGACTGAATAACACTGTAAGCAAATCCAGTTCTCAGTAATGTTGGCACAGATTTCACAAGATGAATGGACATCAATACCGCTCTTCGGTACATCATTTACTGTATTTAAGTGGGGACAATTTCTTTTTGGTATTATAGCAAACATTTCGTCATCTGTAAGTGCCTGCAAATAACAAATAATTTATCAATTACAAATTACCGACAAGAGCGGCGAATTGAAGCATTTTTACGATGTAAAGATAGAATGTATACATTGATACGGTTCAGTATAATTTCATTAATCATATTTATAAAATTTAACTAGAGTGCGCAACCACTTGAAAGGAGTGGATGAACGGGCCCACCGCTCACGATTCGAAGGAATGCACAGGTAATCAGTCTGCGCTGAACACTCGACACGAGACCGCGTTTGGCGCCAGGCTCTTCGTTTCCATTATTCCATCCTCTTCTTGGAACATTGTTCGTCAACTCGGCAAACCGAGCGATTCTAGGTATAGGGGATATTAACGTTTCACGTTCCGTGACATGTCACGGTTAATTAATTTCGAGCGATACTGACGAATCCTCCTTCAACCCGTTGCCATACGGGAGCTCATTCAATGGAGTTTCGGTTTTTGTTAAATACTACATCAGCAAGATTAAATTATTTATTGGTTTAGAATGAAAAATACTTGTACCCTAGGAATTAACAAAATTTCCGAAAATGGATTCTGCATTTTTATTTCGTGAGCACTAACAAGTAAACCTACAGAACTGTTACTCGCCGATTTTGATGAAACTTTACAAATTTGTAGAACTAGGGCAAATAATCGTCCCGTATTTTTTTATATCGGCTGGAAACATTAACAAGGGTAGAAACTCCCGCTCGTGTGCGACCAGCAGACGCCATATTAGATTCACCATCTTCAATTTCGTAATTTTGACCACAGATTTCGATCCAGCGACATCGAAAACCCCTTAAAAGCATCTCAACGTTTGAATCACCCGACTTGTTGCAGTTGCAACGTGAAAACCACCCTTCATATACGAGTAGTAGTTTCCACCCATAGAATTGTTTCTCAGTCGATATAAAAAAATAAGTATCGATTATTTTCCCTAGTTCTACAAATTTGCAAAGTCTCACCAAAATCGGCGAGTGACAGTTCCGTCGGATTACGAGCAAAAGAAGACAGCTAAAGAATTAATAGTAACTAATTACGAGGCACGAAATAAGTCCTTAAGAGAATTTATTCACAAGATTTAAAAGTTAGGAAAATGAGACGAAATTTTGTACAGTGGCAAACATTGAACCCAGGATTGCACAAAATCTAGTCTCGTTTAATAGAGTCCATAGTCAAAAGAAGTTCCAGTCGTTCCTCAGGGAGCGGGTAAATTAAAGAAAAATAATAGAACGCGAAATCCGCACCACAAAATTATTACATGCGTATTTTCACGTAATATAGAATAAGGAGAGATAAACTTTGAATAAAGCAATCAATTGAAAAATAAGATAAATTCGACCTTAAAACACGGAATGAAAAATCGGAGTTGATCGATCACGAAAATGTAAAAGCAATGCAATTTTCGCTTCTGTGAGCTCCCTCCTCATAAAAAATCACCAAATGAATAAACTGAAACTCTTAAATGAAAACCTTTGAAACTAGGGCAATCGTCGACATTGGATCAAGGGACAGCTACATTTCTAGAGAATTCCTTTTAGAAAATTATTTTTAAATTCAGGGTTTAAAGCTGGAAAAGAGTGAAGTCAATTTTTATGCTAATTTGGAATCTTATATAGTTGATAGTGTTTCTTTAATAATTGATGTAAATAATCGGGTATTTTGTTCCAGGTTTATTGTCCCAACAAGATTGGTGTAGACCAGGGCTCACCACTTTCAGCAGGTGCTGACTGCCACGACAAGTGCACGACTGCCACCAATTTTCATTTTTTCATTTCAAACTGTAATTTACCGTGAAGGATTAGGGACCAGTCGAACGACAAGATTTATGAGGGCCTGTTCTCGGGCCTGTTTGACCTGGTCTCGCGACTGCCACTGTCAGTATTTGCAGTCGCCGACTGCCTTTTGGTGAGCCCTGGTGTAGATGTGCATACTCGGGACCAATTTCCTGGCTAGGACAAATTAAATCGTCTAAAAGTCCTGATCCTTATGGATTAATTTCATAAAAGGGCCATTCGTTGCAACTAAAGTTAGAAACAATTATCGTTTTAATTGAAAATTGAAGCTGTTCTAATGAATCCAGATGTCAGAAAAATAACAAGTAATGCTCAGATAAAATAATGATGATACAACTGGTACCCACTCGATAGGACACAGAAGTTCTTAACAGAAGGTACAATTGCGAATTTTGGTCGATCTTTAGCGTGAAATAAATGAGAATATAAGAATTAAAAAGCAGGTGCGTGATTTCTCGAGTCGTGTGCATTGTAGGACCATTGTATCTAAACGCAGAGGGGTCATAAAAACATAATAGAACGAAATTAAATGTTATTGATATTATCGCGATATGATTGAAACCCGTAAACTTTCTCGAATGCAATAATAATGAGCAAGCTAAACGATCTTACTAAGACACAAAAAGAATCTATTAACTCCCTGAACAAGGATAATAAGCTTTCAACACTGAATTAAAATAATATCGTAGAAATAAGGCGAAATAAATAAAGAAATTAAACAATAAATAAATTAAATTGCCCAAATCGGTTTTGGAGCGTAATGAAAAACGTAGTGAATGAAGAATTTACAGATGGGACCGATAGTGAAAGATCTCAATTAAATAATCATCTGCCTGCACTAAATAGATAGATGTTAATAACTCAAATTTTAATGGCCCTTAACACAATAAGTGTGGAAAACAATCCACGAAATAATGAACCTTAGTCCGGGGAAGACAGGTTTGAAATTGTTATGGGCGGTAGGAATAACCTTCAAGCGAGGGTTAACGAAACATTTACTAGCCAATATAAAGTATATGACTATGTAAATAAAATCTGGGGAAGTAATAACCGAGAACTCAGGGAGGTTTACGATCGAATAGGCTTTTTTGCAAAAAATGTAACTGAAAAAATTGACAGAAGAGTTAGCAGTCTAAACGAAAGGTGCGAGGCTCAGGGGAAATATTTGGAAGAAAGTATAACTAATGTTGAAAAAAAAAGTTAACTCATTAACAAAAGCAACTGGCGAAATTCATGAAAATCAAACGGAATTACTCGTGACAAATATTCAAAATAGGAGACGATTACAGGATATAGAGGAACAGCAATTGACTCCAGAAACACGCGTAGATAGAAATACAGGGCCGCGCAATACTAAAACGCCTTGGTTAAAAAAATACCCTGTTCAGAAATTTTCTGGTAGGGAAGGCGAGCGTCCAATGAGGTTTTTGTAGCACTTCGAGTTATACATAACAGCGACCGACGTTAGGAAAAATGACTTTTAGTTTGTAATCTAATCATGTTTGGTAGGTAGGGTAGGAGAATGGCGGAATATGATCTGGGAAGACACAACTTATGATCCACAATATTTTCGAAAAAAATTCATGAAGAAATTTTGGAATGATGAAATAAGATTTGAAATCGGAAAAGACTTTCAATGCAGTTATTATTTGTCCGGGAACCTCTTCAGGTTTGAACATGCGACCAGAATGTTAAATAACATGAAAAATCTAATTCCACCACCGCCTGAAAGCGAATAGTGAAATTTTTACAGAGACATTGGAGCATTGGACCAAGCAGGACCGGTAAATTATTCCAAGCATTATTCAACTCGTCAAAATTCAGCAAACATTAATTAAAATCAGGGTTATCCGCGAGAATATCAAGATAAAAATAATTTTGAGTAAGATCAGCGAAAATCAAGTTTTGACAATTATGGACCCATGCACGGAAATAATCAGTCTGATAGAAATCATAGCCGCGATTATGATGTTCAAGATGTATACGATAATATGAATATGAAAATCGTCAAAATCGAACTATAGATACTCGAGATTCAAATTATTACGTGTTCGCTGATCGACCTCGCAATTATCAAGATGATCCGGGTCAGTGGTAGAATCGTCCTAATTACGCAAACGCGAATAATTCTTATCATAATAATAACGTGGCGACCGAATTGTCTGGAAAGAATAAGATCCAGGTGACCAATATACTGGTCGTTCCTATACTGCTCTACACGTTTGGTGCAGTAAAATGGAACGTCGATGAGTTGAAGCAACTTGACCGAAGCACATGCCAGATTACGACAATCCATCGAAGTCATCATCCTAGAGCTTCCGTACGTCGAATATACCTCCCTCGAGATAAAGGAGGTACAGGCTTGCTAAGCTTGGAGTGTCTTCATCGAAGAACGGTTCTGGCTACAGCCTGCTCAGTTCTAAATAGTGCAGATCCTC
>CAKNWU010043484.1:0-12670 GCA_932072015.1 Andricus quercustozae
ATGATAATACAATTTATTATTGTCTTGTCCTGTTTTCTGAAGAAATTAAGAGATTTAAGAAAGAATAAGATCGTGAGGCTCTTCACTCGTTGGAAAATTTTTTCCGCCTATTTGGCAGGGGAGTACTTTTTTGAATCAGCTTTCTATTGAAGAGAGATATACAAAGTTTCTTAACGGATTACAGACCTGGGTTGACTCACTTTCCCGCTTCCCCTTTTCCTATAATACCTACGGATATCAATCAATCAGCGCCCCTTTACGAGCGCTCTTGGAACGTAAACCCCAGTTTAAAAGAGAATTGTTACGCTAAAATTACCACATGGCTCTTGGAGAGACTTAAGGGTTCCACCTCTTCTTCTGCTTCTTCTTCTTCTACTGCCTTTCTTTACAACTTCCTCCTTCAATCAGTCTTGAGAGTTTCGCTTGTCGCACAAATAACCGTTTCGTCACCATACAAAGTAAATTGTTTAAGTCGAAATCGTTTGAGTGGCTCATGTCAAACAGTTGAGAGTAGATACAAACTTCCTAAATCAGTGACACAAACAGGGTATGACAGAAAAGAAGAATATTCTATGACAAATATCTGTAATAAAATAAGAATTGAGTAGAAGAAGGTTATGTTCAGAAAAGGTGCTTATATCTTTATAAATATTTCATTGCAAGAATATGATACAAATAGTTATAAAACTCTGCTACAAAGCTTAATTTTATTTAATTTATTTTTATTACAAACATGTACATCTTTTTTGGACATTTACATATAGACATATAGAATTCCCATCTTCACTCTGCATCTTTCCCTGTCTGCAGCTGCATTTTTATTAGAAGCGCTCGCATTTTCTAGAAATATTTGCCCAGGGACAGGAAAACTGCAGAAAGCTTTTTCCGAGCACAGCCGGTTACCGCGTCGTCGAATCATCGGTCACTAATAACATGTAAGGTTCGAACAATCTAAATAATAAGTCAGTTTTGTGTTAAAATTAAGAGCGTATGATTCAATTAAAAAATACTTCTGGTCTACAAGTCATTTTCGTAGTGAAAAGTACTCCTGGCAATGTTATACGTAAGACGTGTGAGCAGGTACTCTTGAAAAGGGTATGGTTACAAAACAGTTTTCCTTGTTAGCTGGACAAAAAGCATTAAATCACCTTTTATTATTATCCTCAAACGCCACTCCATTTCCACCTAGGAATTCGCTCACACTCTTCAATTTCTCAGCAATAACAACACCATACTCGTCGGTTGGCTTCAAATGGAAGGGCATTGTTCCAACTCAAAGCATTGTCTGGGATCGGGAGTAGCAGCGATAAACTCGACTTAATGACAATGGTAATAAGTAATGAAAAGCTAATGAAAAAGGTTAGTTGAGTCCGTATATGGCTGCTTCGCTTGTGGTTCCGTTGCACTTAGAGACTAGACTTGCATTCCACCTTTTCACGAAAGTTCCGTGCATTCGCACGCTGACGCCTGAACGTTAAGAGGGATCATAAGTCTCCCGCAATTATAGTTTCTGTATTTTCTTAAGCAGCCGGAGGATTGGTCGGCAATGAATCATGCGGACAGTATAATACGCGGATGCGAGCAAGCATTGTAATGGACAGGGTAGAATCATAAGACTCGGAAACAAGCTGATCGTGTATCAGAGTGCGGCAATGAGACCCAACCTGCCTGGTATTATACGCCTACGACCTGAAAAATCGAGAGGTGTAATTTTAAAATATAAATTGTTATGTATTATCTGCTTTTTAATTGTTTCTTTTTCACTTTTAAAAACGATTATTCAGGTGTGATACGCCGCCCTGAACACTATTTGTGCCCTGTATAATTCCAAGCGAATTCATGTCAAGTCGGACATGCTATGCAAACAGGTTTTATTACTTATTGACAAAATGTTCTACCATTCGAATAATACACATTACAAGAAGTTACAGTAATTTTTTAAGATAAAAATATCAATAAACACGCAAATTATAGTTAATGAGCAGGAGGTCCAATAAAAAAATGTGTTTTGCGGTGCGCATCGTAACTCATGACTGGATCATCTGAAACAAAAAAATACAACGGGATTAGTTAAAAAACGATATTCACTTGTACTTGAACGAAGAATTAAGTCAAAATTTTAATTTTCAAGAAAAAGGCGGATGTTTAAACAACAAAATTTTATTTTCATTGAAAAATTTTGTGCACTGGCATAGGTAAGTTTGAACACTGGTGCTCGTATCTTCTTGAAATAAATTTAGATTTAACTTGAACAAATCTTTTAATGATTGAAGTTTTGTTTTTAAGGTTTCGTAGCCGTCTTCGTCCGTTGTACAAAAGGGCATAAGCGCTAACATTTGGCACAGAAAAAGGGTGTAAGCCCCAAAAAGTTTTCTTTCATACAATTTTTTTTACATAATTTTTTGTCAACACATTTTTTTGCAAACATTTTTTTTCAACAAATTTTTTTTCACAAATTTTTTTTTCAAATAATTTTTTTTCACTAAATTTTTTGTTGAAAATTTATTTTTTACCAAATTTTTTGGTTTTAAACATTTTTTTCAAAAATATTGTTTACAACATTTAAAAATATTTTCTTTTAAGATTAGTATTTTTCGTTATTTCCTCCTAACAGAACTTTTTCGGACACATCCGCATAGGTGATTGCTAACTCGTCTGATTGCATCATTCGCCTGCGGCTCGAAGCACTCGTCTACGTTTTCGCGCTCGCTTCGCTCATGCGCTAACCAATGACTCATGCTTCGAACTTCCGGCTTATGCTGCAAAATTCGCACTCGCCCACAATCACCTATTTTGCGCACTTGTATCACAAATAACTATTTTGCATTAACTCATATACTGTAATATAGCCACAGCTTTCTCCTTCATTTAAATAAGTAGCCTATATATTGTAAAGCATTAGACCCACTAAGTTAGTTCCAACCGTGACCTCACATTGTAACTATACGAAGTAAAGGAATGTGATATCTCGCTGGAGATATAACATATTTTTAAAAACTCATTCGAGCCTTTTTCCCTACAACGTTTGGCGATCCTGCCAGGATCTATTTAAAGAATACTTCGAAGGAAAGCATGCTCCGTGAAGAAACATTGAAGTCTTTCTCTTCTCATAAGTAACGGGGGCCTGGAAGACCAAAAGAACAAAATTCTACAGAATTTACAAAGAATCGAACTCCGGACTGTACTACGGACAGCCCGAAATCATTGAGTCGTATTATTACTATTGAAACTAGTGTCTGAAATACAGGAGAGCCTATTCAAGTAGAATAGTATTAAGAACAATCAAAAATTAAATTGAACTTGGCCCGCAATCAGGCGGAGGAGGCATCTGCCTGGCAACTGGAAACTGGTTGAGTTAGCCACACCCTATCCAACAGGAACCAGCAGTAACAGTTCGGAGAAACGTCACCAGCCGAAGTAGGAATCCAGACAGCAAGCGGAAAACTCTACAGATCTTCAGCTGATTGTCGAAGGACAACATTCACTGTAAATATTATTAGTAATTAAGGGCATGTGATACTTAATCGGGTTCAGTTCCCCCGGGTTTTTGTCCACAAAACTTAAAATTTTTAAAAACTGAATTCGGAGATGCTATAAAATAGAATAACGGACCTCCCCGAACTCTTTTTGTAAGGGATAATAGCAAAAAAATATATTTTGCAGAAATAAAATTTTTCTGTATATGCACTATTTGGAGGTTAGGACCGGTTGTCAAGTCTCTGTCATTCCGATAATGTCGGTATCTGTTATACCGAGTGGCATAGAGGGCGTCCTAACGAGCATAAATTCAATTATTTATGAAATATATTTTTTGGATTGTCTACAAACAAGCTTAGTTCCGGGACATTAGTCACTATGTTTTATTACTTGTCCTAAGTTTTCGACCAAAAATATTGTGTAGTTTGGAAGTAAAGCTGCGGGGAGAATTGTAAACATATATAACCTCAAAATACACACATATTAATCAAATTTAGCAAATTGAAATTTTTTTAAATATTACACAAAAGAAGAGGTCGGGACGTCCGTTAGCATGTCCGCTATCATTCCCCAAATTTTTAAGGCAAAATCTTTATTATTGTAGGAAAAAAGCCGACGGAACCTAACACTGCTAAAATCGATCATTGTTTATGTATTACATGCCCTTAAGATTGAATTAGTAAAGAATATAAATCCTCTTTGTGGTCCGAGGAGTAACAATGCTGAAATTATATATTTCTTCTTTGGTGAAATCAAGTTTTACTATTTCACGTAGGGTACACTCCTGGTGCTCCAGAGCACTGCCCTTCGTTAAAAATACCCACAAATTACTCTAAAATCGCCAGTATTGTAGTAGAACGACACGACGCATTTTATTGTATTGAAAGACAAGGTCTAAATCACACAGAACTGTCACACGGTAATCACAACCGACAAATTAAAATATAATTACACTCACAATGGTAAAGTAGGGCATTAAGGAATTTCCCACTCTGGTTCATGGGACACCATTAACGTACGCAGCAGACGGTTCCGACAGTGACTCGTCCGAACCATTGTACAATACAGAAATGGCCTCCTCCGCCCAGACTCGTGCACAATTCCCTGCAAGGGAGGGAATTGCAATAGCTTTTCTCAATGCAATTGATGAAATAAGAATAAGCATACGTACTCCGGTTATAAATCAATCAGCCGCAGCTGATATTCAAACTGATACCGAAGGAGCAAATGGACGAAGGATGACTGAAGATAGAGATTCCGGTGAAGAACATGCCAAACAAAGATTAAAAACCAGAAATGGATCTATTTTGAGAAATCGGCAACAATTAGAACTTCAAGCAATACACTGGCAAGATGGGATACCAGTTAAAGACATCATTAGACTCATCAAACCTATAAATGGACAAGGCGATATGGGCGTGGAAGATTTCATGAAAATAGTAATGAGGACAAAAAGTCAATGTTCCTAACCACAACTATTACTCGATTTTTTCCTAAAAGAAAGTCACCGGTAATTCTGACAAAGCTATACGCTACACGCCCATAAATACTTTTAATGATTTATATGAAGCCCTAAGACAAAACTTAAAACAGACGGGATCAATTTTATCAATTCAAATTGAAATGGAGTCGTGCAAACAGGGTCCCAAAGAAACTATTCAGAATTTTACCTTATGCTTTAAACAAATAATAAACGAATTAAACTACGCGGTTCACGCATCTTTGAAAGGTACTGAAAGACAACTTAGATTAGAAATCGAAGAAAAAGAGGCAATCAATCGGAATATTTTAAGTGTAAAACGAGAAATTGGAATTCAAGTACAGGCCATGCAACTAACAACATTAATGCAGGCTCAAAAAGAGGCAGCAGAGTATGAAACCTGGCTAAAGGAAGCACAACTAATTAGAAACACACCAATAGCACCTCGACCAACCCCTAGATTTATTCAAAGACCTGTACCGCCTCCTAGAATAGCAGACAACACAACAGCAGCCACTGCAGATAAAGCTCTAAATCAAACCTTGACTTTAGCGGATAGAGCAAATATGTCCTGCCACAAATTCGGTAAATTAAGCCATTTTGCCTCTGAATGTTTTAGCAAACCAAATTTTCAACCCGGACTTTCTCGACAAGACCGCCGCAAGTAAGGAACATCCTGGAAGAAAAATGTTTAGAAAAACAGGAAATGATGGCAGAAGAAATCCTGGAACACGAGAACTATCTAGAACAAGCAGAATGAATACAGTTTCCGGAAGATTACAATCCATCAAAGGAAGAAGATGCAGAGGAGAATATAGGTCATTAGTTGATTCTGGAGGAGCCATAAATATAATAAAAGAAAATTTGATACCTCAAGAGGTAAATAAAATTAGATATTCAAAAAAAAAATTTTAATGGGAAATGAGAACCAGGAATCCCATGAAGAGGTATATCTACATTATTTCGGAAAAAATAATTTATTCCACATAGTAGACGAAAACTTTCCATTAACCGAAGACGGAATCCTAGGATTAGCTTTTCACAAAAAATTCCCCAAGTATGCTCTAACATCAACAAATTCGATAATCGTAAATAAAAAGTTACCATTACATGATGACGGAGAATTCCTAGCACCTATGGAAACTAAAATATGCAGAATCAAGAGTGATGAAAACCATATAGCTATCTGGTTAGAAAATCAGGATAATATTCCTGACGGATTATATACGTTCAAAAATAAGCAGATAGATTTTGAAAAACAAAAGAAAAAATTCGACAATAAATAAGACCAACTGAAAACACTATTAAAAGCCCCTAATATCAACCACATTGAAAAAGAAAACCAAGAGACAATAAACAAAATGCATGCACAACTTTAACTTAGCATGATATCATATTAAACTCAGGTAAGATAATAAACCTTAAATCACACAAATTACCCGAAAAACATAAAAAATTGGTCTTAGAAGAGACACAAAAACTATTGGATAATGAGATAATAAGACACTCACAATCTCCATTATGGATCGCGCCCAAAAAGAAAGAAAGATTGAGAATGGTCACAGATTGTAAACAAATTAATAAAGATACAGATCAAGATGCTTATCCTTTACCAATGATTGACGATATCCTGAATTAGCTCGGAAAAGCAAAATTATTTTCATCCCTCGATCTAAGTGCAGGTTTCCACCAAATACCAATGAAAGAGGAATGTAAGAAGTACACTGTCTTCTCAACACAACAAGGACACTTCGAATATAATCGAATATCCTTGGGCTTAAAAAATGCTCCAGCCATATTCTAAAGAATGATGGACAGAACATTCCACGGCCTTATTGGAAAGCATTTCTTTGTTTACATGGATGACATTGTCATATTTGGAAACACAATTCACGAGCACAATAATAACCTTGAACTGGTTCTGCAACGTATCACTGATTTAGGACTAAAATTAGAAACTACAAAATGTGAGTGTTTGAAACCAGAATTGGAATATTTAGGTTAAATTATAACAAAAGGTGAAGTAAGAGGAAACAATGGAAAAATTCAGAAAATCATCGATTTTAAACAACTAAACACAATAAAAGATATATAATCTTTTTGCACCCATGCCTATTCATATAAAGAACTTTGAATAAAGCGGAAGAAAACTATACAACCAGCGAGAAAGAGTTGTTGGCCATAGTATGGGCCATTAAACGTTTAAGGCAATATCTATTGGGAAAACATTTTATGATTCAAACTGAACATAAAGCACTAATTTGGCTACATAATGTAAAAGACCCTAGTTCTCGCTTATTGAGATGGAGAAGAAGACTTGAAGAATACGTGTACGAAATCGAATACGTAAAAGTAAAGAAAAACAAAAAAGTAGCTGATTGCCTGCCATGATTGTTCTCCACCCAGGACAAAGACATAGGACAAATATGTGTTATAACTAAAGACTCTTTACGACAAGCAATGTAAAGTGCAGGAATATCAGGTGAGAACGAAGAAAAAGATTTAGAAGACCTATTACCAGAAATTGAAATATTCGTTAAACCAGTTATCAGAGAAAATAGGATGCTACAAGAAGAAGAACAATAGCTGAGAAAACTAGGCCAACTCATTGAAGAAATATTAAGCAAGAAACTAACCATCATTCGCATCCGTATAGGAGACCCTTTAATTGCCCTGTAGAAACAGAGTTACTTCAAGAGATGTTAGAATTTTTATCAACACTTTACCCAGAAAACTCATTCTCACTATGCTTCGTTAACGCATTAGATATAACAACGGAAGAACAGGAAGAAATTTTAAAAGGGCCAGAAATTAGTACACTGGATCAATATGGAAAACGACATGAAAAAATATGTAAAACATTGTTCAATTTGCCAACTTCATAAAACAACAAGAATTAAACATCAAATGAAAAGTATAATTCCTGATATCCCTTTAAAACCAAATGATAAAATATCCATGGATATCTATGGCCCTCTACCAGAAACAATTAAAGGCAAGAAGTATATACTGAGTCTACAAGACCGATTACCCATATATACAGTCCTACTCCCATTATAAAACTAAACCACTAAAGACATAATTGAACAACTAATTGATCCCTTCATGTACATCTTCGAAGCACCAAAAACAATATTAACTGACCAAGGACAAAATTTCATCTCTGACCTAATGCAGCAGTTCAATGAAGCCCTCAAAATGTAACATATTAAAACGACCGTGTTTCTCCCACAATTAAACGGAAACATCGAAAGTATACATTCGACTTTGGGAAATTTAATCTCAACGTCTATGGCAGAAAATGACAAGGGATGGGATAATAACTTAAAATTGATAAATTTGGTAATAAACACAACATAAAATCAAACTACTGGATTTTCACCCTTCGGGCTCACTTTTGGAAGAGAACCTAATTTACCATCAACCATCCAGCAAACCCCGAGTATAATCTACCAAGAATTAATTAGAAAATTGAAAAAAGGCAATAAATAAATCTATCTAGAGCCAAAGGAAGAATTAATTTAAAAAACGAAAAGACAAACAAATATTTGGATGCAAAAATTATAAAGCATCACCCACTGTATAAGGTAGATCAGTTGGTTAAGGTAAAAAACAATACAAAAACCATTAAACTAGATCCCTCCTGGAAAGGTCCGTATAAAATAATTAACAATTTGGACAACAACAGTCTAAAAATCCTAACTCCTGACCACGGTAGTCCTGATCAGAGCTCAAGTAAAAATTGAGCCGCTGAAAACTAATTTATATAAAGAGGAACTCGGATTGGCTACTATTTACGAAGAACAATGGACACTCATAATTGGAATTAAACTCACCAATACTCACGAGAGAATGTATACCATTAACAAATTAAAAGACTTTTACTTTACCTGTACTTTTATCTTACCCCACATAATGGCACATGAAAAGGCAGACAGGCGTTCTCTTTTATTTATAATATTTCTGAAATCTGCACAAAAAAACTATGGATTCAATTTTGTTGCAGGTCATTTTGTTACAAACTCATTTTGAACTTCAGTTATGTTTGCTCCGTTTGCTCTCTCGATCAATGTAGAAACTGAACAAACAAATTTCTTTCAATATTCGTATTGCTCAATAAAAACCATGTTGACGTTGTTTCTTTGTTCAAAACAAAACTTAATTATTTTCTGTGTGTTTGTGGGGTAGGAGATCATCATATCGACATTTTCAAATGACAGGGTTCCATATCGGAGAGACCAAATAAAAGGTTGCTAATACGCGTGGCGAACTCTCTAAGCTTCATAATCGAATATAAATTCTATTGGGCACATCAGAGCGTTTATTCCTGTAGCACCTTTTCATTTGGTTTCCACATGTTAGCATCTTTTTATTTGGCTTCTCCGAGATGGAACCTTGTCATTTGCACACGTCGATATAAAAGTAGCAAGAAAAAATATTTATATTGGTGAAAACATTTTCTGCATCGCCAAAACATTTTTATAAATAGTAGGCAGAATCGAAAAAATCCTCTAAACATTGCATCACACATATTTTATAGGAAATGCTGATAGATTTGCTTCGATACCAAAAACTCGACCTGTTTCAGCTCTGTCCCTAATTTGGACACTCGTCAGTTTCTGAGAAAGGCGGGTTGCATTGTTTCTAAGTGGCGGCAGATACTTTCAAATCGTTACGCAGCGCGGCCTTACATGCGTCGCGTTGAGAGGAATTAAGAGAGTGGGAAAAGAGGAATAGAGAGAATTAAAGAGAGAAACGTATGTCGTCACAGCCTAATGATTTTCAATTAGCAGATTGCATTCTTATTCCATACTGCGTCTAGCGCTCGCTATACCCCGATATCGCTAAAAGTCGCCACTGTTTCTATCCCTACATAAAGCCGCCTATTTACCGCCAATTAACCTGTTCGCCTTGTTTACGGAGTTCCCTCGGATTACCGGTCGGTGCTCGCGCACGCACACTCGCGTTTTCATGCTTAAAGACTTCTCCGCGACGCGTCGCGTTGCGACGTTGACTTTCTTTTGCCAATGAAACACTCGACAGTCTCTTCTCTTTACGTCCCATCGTGAGTTTCTTAAGTCAGAGACACAAGATGCGATGACCAGATATCTTAAGGCATAAGCCAATAGGAAGCTGAGGTAACAATCGAACAGATATGAAATCGAGACAAGATTGATTCGCGATTAAATACATTCGAGAGCAAGTCAACTTGATCTCAGTTCAAATTGGAGAGCAGATAAAAATTTTCATCAATGAAACTCAAGCTCACGAGAAATAAAATAGTGATTAGCTGCAATTAAAAACTGATAGAATCTATAACATATAGAATCGACTTGAGTAGATGGACAGGGAGCGATTTTGAACGAAATTCCGAACTGCTTTTTAACTAGGTAATGAGCCACTCGTCAAAGTAAGGTACTGATAAAGAATTATTTTCTGTAAAATTTCTCCTGATGGACCAAGCAATTGCTTAATATGGGGAAAAAATTCCTGATTTGTAAAAATTAGACTGTGTCAGTCATTCAGTTTGAAAATAATGTTTTTAAATATTCTAAGCACTGCTCAGTTATTCTTGCATAGCTCTTAATTTTACAAATGTAACTATTGTCTACTGAAAGAAAGTTTCAAAGTATAAGCAAATATATTTGGTACAAGTTCGTAAAAGTTTTCTGTTTTTTATGCCGAAAACTATCTTCTTAAAAATGTATCTTTTTTATTCGAAAAGTCAACCAATTTGATGAAAATTCGTCTTTTTTGCTTGAATACAACTGCTTTGGATGTAAAATGAAAATATTTTTTTGGCTGAAAAATATATTTTGGTTGAAAATTGAACTACTTGATTGAAAGGTGAACTATTGTATGAAAAATTAATTTTTTTGGCTGAAAATTCATTTCTTTGGCCGACAACTCAACTATTTGGAAGTTGAACTACTTTAAGAAAAATGCATTTTTTAGCTGAGGATTCATTTGACTTGAAAATTTATTTCTATGGCTAAAAATTTAAGTAATTGGTTAAAAGTTGAACTAATTTACTAAAAATTAATTTTTTGTTATTGTTAAAAATTCGATTAATTCGTTGAAAGTCGTCTTTTTTGTTCCAAAAGTTAATTTTTGTATTGAAAATTTAACTATTCCATTCTTGGTTGACAATTTATCTTCTCTAGTTGAAAATCCAACTGTTTGATTGAAAATTAAAGTGTTCGGTTGAAAATTCATATTTTTTGGTCCAAAATTAATTTTTTTATTGAAAATTTAACCTATTCCATTCTTGGTTGAGAAATTTTTTTTCCAGTTGAAAATCCAACTGTTTGATTGAAAGTTAAAGTGTTTTGCTGAAAATTTTTATTTTTTGGTCCAAAATTATTCTTCTTGGTTGACAATTCATTTTCTTGGTTGAAGATTCATTTCCTTGGTTAAAAATTATATCGACGCCTCCCTTCCATATAGTTCCACGTCTTGTTTAGGCGCTGTACAGCTCCTCTTCATGTGTCATTTTGTGTCCTGTCATGTCCTGTCAAGTCTTATGTAATATCATGTCATGTGTCATGTCCTGTCATGTCGTCTCATGCGGCCCGTGTTCCTTAACATTTTCTTCGTGTATGCTACAGCATTTAAACTTGTTTGATTTGGTTTTATGTAGTTTAGAGAAAGTGAACAACAGTGAAAGTCTGCTTAAGTGCCAAAAAGTAGTGTTATGCACAATAATTATTTAAAAAGTTTATTTTAGTATATATTTTAATAAAGGGTGTTTGAACAATAGGGTTTATCCCTTATGCCGTCTCCCCGGATAACATTATAGATAAATAATTCCTTCAGTATCATTGATTTTCGTTTATGGATCTGAGAGATACAGGGCAACTTAGTATGTCACTATAAGGGGCGCCACCATTGGAGTGTTTAAGTATAAAAACACTTAGCATAGTAATACTTTTAAATTATATCTACTATGTGCGGAATAAGAAATCCTTGATAATTACTAGTCATTACAGAAGTAATATTAATCAGGTTCTGTGTAATAATAATAAACATAACCTTCTAGGCACATGAACTTTTATCGTATCGTCCTTCCATTGCGTTCCGAAGTACCGCGAATCTCAACCTACAAAATAGTCTGTTCTGTCAACAGTCAGCTTTACCAATACAATAAACTTGAAACATGAAACTTCTGTACAGTATTAATCATTATTTTGCATTTTTATGTTTCTTACACTGATTCTAAATTTTTCAAACGAGCTGGAGTTATTTTTCTCGGAAATCGATGAAATTAACCAATTTCGTTTTATTTTATTATTTTAAATACTTTGTAGAAATAAATAATATTTTGACAGAAGACGTAGAATTATTTGTTTTGTTCTGATATCATAAAATATCAAAATCTTCAAAAATTGACCTAGAACGAGACAGTGACTAAACGTGACGAAGAGCGATACACCACCCAAACGCGACGTGGAGCAGCATGGGATGGACGCGTCGACATTAGGTTGAAAATTCGATTTTTTTCGTTGAAAAAGTCTCTTTTTCAGTTGAAAGGTTATGTATTTTATTGAAAATTAATCTTTTTTGGATGAAAATTAATTTCTTTGGTTGAAGATTTGTGTTTCTTTTTGGTTTTAAAACTAAATTTTAACTAAAAATTTAAGTCCTGCATTTTTGATTCAAAATATATCTTTTTTGTCGAAACTTAAACTATTTGGTTGAAAATTTACGTATTTG
>CAKNWU010043543.1:0-11712 GCA_932072015.1 Andricus quercustozae
AATAATTGTTTACACAAAATATAATAAAATTATTTCTTGTAAAAAATTATTAAGTTCATTAATCTCTAAGAGAAAATATGCATTATACAGTATGTATTGGTACACAATGCCTACCGCCCTCCCTTACATGATAACGCACGACAGATGTAGGGTACAATAATTTTGTCAAGATTCTAACACACTAAATCCCAAGGTGTCAAATTTTAATCCAGAAGTGAATAAAATCGGTTTACAATGGGAAAACAATTGAAATCTACGAATAGGGACAAGTGAAATGTGAATGTAGTCGTAATTTTCAGTGTAGTAGTTATATGCAGTTGTCAACAGTTTCTGCACTATGCAAGACTTTTATCCACTTTTTGATTAAAATTTGGCACCTTAGGATTTAGTCATTAGTGGGATATTGTAAACATAATCATTTTTTGTCCACCAAGACTCACGTAGGCCCCGGGATGCCATGGGGACTCGTCAGCCCCTCCATGGGCTCCTGGATCTACAAGGTATCTCGTCAGTCTGTTAGTTTGTCTCAGATCTTGGTTCGATTCAATTGCGGAACTTATTAAAACTAACATCCTATTGTCGGAGTTTTCAATCTTGTACCAAAGTTCAAAATTTTTGTTTAATTATAACCGGCAGTGAATAAAATTATTCATCCACGCTTCCCGAGACGCTTCCTACATATACTTCAGTGGTGACACCGACGCACGAATTCCTCCTTTTTTGGCCCGATGACCCTAAAATGTGATTTACGCAAGTGGAGTACGCGATCGAGATATAAGAGACATTTTAATACAGTCTCCCGCAACGAAAAAATATGTGCGCGTTAAATCTAAATTAATAAAGCTTTATAGCTTTTTTCTCAATGAAACTGAGCTCAGCCCAAACAATGTTTTGTGCTTTTGTCTGGAAACTCCTAGAAATTTACACGGAAGAAATGGAGTTTTAACATTTTGGACTGTCACGAGGAAAAAATTAAGTTTGATTTTGAACAAAGAAAGAGCATGCAAATGTACGGAAACAAAATGGTTTTTTCAGTTAATATCATGTACCATTAATAATTTGTTATTCAAAGTCATCACCACTTGCTTCAAAGTCGCTTACAAGATTGGATATGGTAAATATAAACATATTTCGTCAACCAAGAGACAAGTATCTTTATCCAGAAATTAATTTGCTTGGTTTTGGTTTAGCGAAATGTACAAAAATATAGGAGCGCATTATTATGATTCAGAATGTGAGAAAATTATTTAAATGGTCCCGAGTCGAAATTTAGACCCTACTTTGAACCCGCAGCTCTTTATTAGAACCTGCTTTGATGCTATTTTTAAACCTAAAGCCCTCATTTAAAACTTCTAACTCCTAAAAAATGAAAAATTTGAGCCTCCTTTGAATCCATTTCCATTCACAGGTCATTTGTCCAATTAATTTTAATTTATCTAATTAAAGACACTACTTAGAAGCTCTTTAACCTCTCCTTCAATGTTGACCCTACTTTGATTCTTTTTAACCTACAGTATTCTAAATAAAGACTCTTCTTTGATGCTTAATAAACTTTATACTAATAAATTAACAAATATTTGTTACTCAGGTTAAATTAACTCATTGAACTTCTTAATGACTGTAGTTATACTCAATGAACAAAAATATTTAGTTCAAGATTCAACCTAATTGTCATAAATTATTTATATATGAATACAGATCCTACTTTGACGCTAAACGTGGAAAAATGGCTGCTTTCGGGAATTTTTAGCGTCAAATTAGGGTATTAATTGCATAGAAATCGCTGCTATTTCAAACCTACTTTACTGCTCCCAGCGCAGCTAAGGTAGAAGTTACGGGTTCCAAGTAGGGTCTAAATTTCGACTCGGGGTGATTGAACATCTGTTTTCCATAAAGGCGATGATATGTGCTTCTTTTTTAAAATGTGGAAAGGAGTCTCATGGGGGTTGATTTTGGTTCCCTAAAGAAATTCCTAGGAACATCATCGAATACGAGCTTCCCTACTGTGTTCCGAGAGATTTAAAACATAGGATCAATTGACGATTACATCATAGGCTACCATGGAATTTTGGGGCGTGCAGATTGATCCCGAAGATCTACAGGGGTCAGACACACTCCACCCTTCTTGTCAAATATTTCACACTCTACTTGCCTCAAAAGATACCTATATTCTCCTTCCAGGAAGGGAAACCCCATATCTTTCTTTACTTAAGAATTCCGAAAATTCTAGAAGAGAAAATACTGACACGTACTGTATGCCGCAGTACATACTATGTTTAAATAATCAAATTACTTCTTGTGAAAAATAATTAAACTTTATTAATCTCATTCCTACCATGGAAAAATACGCATGGCCCAGTATTACTGGTATCCAGTGTATCCTAGCCTCCCCTAAAGTACTTTTTATTGGTAAAAAATTGATTGAGTTAATTTTCCATAAGTGTAAATATAAGAAATCGTGAGGAAAGAAGAGCTGCTGGAAAAGAAATAAAAAAAAAGTGCGAGACAGAAGACAAAAGGTAATGATGGGCAACGGAGCGAAGAGGAGGTCGTCGTAATTCATGGATTTATGACTTTTCTTCTCGCTTAAAGTAACTTTATGCCAAAGACAAAACGAGTGCTGTCAGGAGAAAAGGAGACGAAGAGAAACGAATATCTCAGCTGCTCAGTGCGTTTTTACCCCCGAGTAAACATATATTAGTGACCGCTAATCCTCCTGTATTTTACGGGCGGCTGTGCATGCGACATCTCTTCGTACCGGTACTCATTCCCGTTTACGCATATTCTATTTAGCTTACGAGGAAATTTCTAAAAAAAAATTGCATTCCACTTTCATACTGTTTCGCAGAACAATTTAAAAATGGTTAATGCCAAAAATTAGATATAATATAAATATGTACTTATTTTTACATGAGTTGAATTAAATCATTCGCCAATAGTAAGACTGAATGAGGTAATAAGTTAATGGATAAAAATGATCATTCTTTGACTTGTCCACATGAAACATTATATATCATCTAATGGGAAATTCATGCCCAAGCATGAATAAAACAACACGTGATGCAAAAACGGTGGGTGTTTAGTGGGGCATATCGTGGTGTAACTCAATGACGAAGGGAGTTTATGGGGTCGCGAAAACGTCTCTCGCTGCAGCTGCAATATGCCGGAAAAGTCTCATGAAAGTCTTTAGGCATGAGATTCAAATAACGGGAAAAATTATGTTGAAGGGGGAACTCATTTTCATGCCAATTCATTCATTTCTAACTATATATAATAATAATAACAATAATCATAATCCGCTTTCTTTAAAGTATTTATTCAAATGAAATTAGTGATTTATTTTAAAGGGACACTGTGAAAAAAAACTTCACAGTCGATAGTTCTATAAAACTTCTATTATTTTAGCCTTATTAAACTATTAAAGCTGAGAGAATTTTAAAATAAAATAAATGAGTTTTCAGCATTTAACCTCAGACATCGTTATACAATCAGGAATATGACAAATTCGTGCAGAAGATAAATTTAGTCTTTGTGGGCTAAGTCAAGTGTACAATTAAATTTTTCTTTCTTCAATTTTATTTTAATATAACAGCTTGTTACCACTCACGCCCTGACAAGATTTCAGAAATGAGCATGCATTCATAGTGTGTAAAATGATATTTGGTACACACAAAAAAATTGTCAAAAGCATTTCAGGTAAAAATATCGAGAGTAAACTCGGTATACAAAAACAGCAGCATTTTTACCTGGAACGCTCTTTTCCCTTTGTTTTTTTTTTAATGCAAAAGCATTTCTGTAGGCATAAAAAATATATAATGATTCAATTCCATTGTAATTCTTATCAAGAAAAAATATAATTTTCAACAGTTTTAAAATATGTTTGAGGAATGGTCCAGGAAGAAGCCACAAACAGTGGTAAGATATAATTTAAAAAGTTTACCCTCGAGCAAAAAAATAATAATATACTCAAAAGTGGAAATTCTTTCCTATGGTTTAAAAGTAATATACTACTTTTTTGTTATTTTAGAAATTGGGTGAAAATGTGTCCAAGAATGGCAAAAGAAGCAAATTTCATTTTCAACTGGTGTCAAGGGTATTTGAAAAATATTTTAATGTTGGTTTTTCATCAATAAGGTATTTTCAGGGTAGTTTACAAGATATTATTTTTCGATTTCATGTGTGAAAATAATAGCGTTAAATACTAAAAAAACAAGCAGACTATCCAGTAGGGGATTATATAGGACCTCGAGAACAAAATGTTTTTTTTTAAAGGGAGATTTCAGACTTTAATTTAGCGAAACTTCAATTTGTTCAATTCACTTCCCTGAAACATGCACAGAATGGAATTTGAGAAGCTAAAATTGGCCAAAAAGGAAAATAGGTCGGTCTTTCTCACATGGTATCTCGACCCTATTTTTAATATGTAGGTTTCAATCGATATCAAATGTGTTTTCTAACGGTTTTTAAAAAAACATTCTAACTTAATTTCTTTGTGATTAAGTCCGTTTCGTAAGTGGACGCACAATTTTGACCAGTGATTTCAGTTTGAGAAAATTCGGCCAAATTCCTTTTCAACAAATAAAAAAATTATTCTGGGATTAGGGCTTTTTTAAAAAAAAAAAATTTCATCTTAAATTTCGTTTTTCAATTTGAGCCACACAGACTTGAACTCTTTACAGTTTCATGTATAGAGAGTTCATTTTTCTTATATAGGCTTTCTGAAGTCTTTTATTAGGTCTGCAGTTACAAGATATTCTAAAAAATTAAATAATGCGATGCAATTCGTCAAACAAAGAATCAAGCTTAAAAATCTTGTTGTGGCGTTATTTGCATTTTTTCAGAGAAATTTTGTATAAACTTATATATCTTAAGTCTTTTTTTTAAATCACTATAATTTACTTTAGTGCCAATTTCAACTAATTATCGGTTTTTATTTTCGAATAAAACTTCAGTGAAATATTAAAAACTATACTGAAGAATATTGAAATACAAAAATTAAATATTCGTAAAGATTTTCACTTAAGTTAACTGGTGGCCGACTTTTCACCAGTTCAGATTCATAGAGTGACATTAATTATTATACATATTAAATCAATAAGAAACAAAAAATATTGTTTCAAGCATTGTTGTGAGTATAGTGATTTCTCTTTTCTTTAAGAATGTTTTTTCACAAAATCTTTCATGAGCGAACTTGTGAAATTAATTCCATGTGAAACTACAAAGAACTACAATAGCTTAGTTTGGGGCATATTATATGTATGTATATGAGTTGTTCTTCACATTAAATTGTTTGCTATAGGACAGAAAAAACAGAAGTGAATTTTTGTTGCGGGTAATTTTCAAGTAGATAAAGTTGAATTTTTTCGCATCGAAACAAAACAAGATTCAATAGAGTTGGCATGGTAACTATTTCCCATGTGGTGGGTAAATCTTAACACGTGAAGGTAATTCTGTTTCAGGTAAAGATTAGTCTGAAATTGCTGTAAAGATTACATTTTGTTTTTTTCTGTGAGTTACTAATTGTGAAACAATTCTAAATTATTTTTCTTTTATTTCCCCATTTCTATATGTGCAGCATTTACCAACTCTGTTTTATTTTTAACTAAGGTTAAAAAATTTCATACGATTTATGGTCATATCGCGGTTCAAATGGTTGCTAAATCAAATAAACCTTGACACCAACATACAATTTGCTCCAACCACAAGAACATTAGTGGCTCAGACCTAGACATATGTAGGTAACATACATTTTTTTGACGCACCCTAATGAAGACCATGCCAAAATCAAGGTCAATGAACGACCTTTCAGAACCACCACATGAACTTTACGGTCTACTAAAAGGGCCAGATTATCCCAAAATTCGAAGAGTCCTTTAAAAATAAATACGACAAATGACAGAAAGGGAAATAGTCTGCGGAAAGCTCGTGCCCGTGCTTGGTTCACTATGCATTTAATCCCAGTAGTAAAAAGTAGTAGCCTGGATGTGAAGGCGCGGTACTAATAAACGACTTCCTTAGGAAGCCAAGGATTAGGAGATTAGGATGGTTGGAACCCGCCTCCAAGATCCAAGATCCACGCAGCCGCGCAGTCTGAGCTCACAGGTGCTTTTGCCACGCGCTCGTTCTTCAACCCCTAACTGACATTGTGAAGTCATTCTATTCAGGGGCTCTTTTCTTCAGTAATTATTAGTTAGTGAGTCATGAGGGTGATTCTGCTTTAAAATCGTTCAAGAGCTCAGCCAGATGCATGATACCTTTCCTTTCCTTTCGAGAAATATAATGATCTTTCTTTCTAGAAAGAATATACAATAATTTAAAAATCTTCCGTCGCAGTCTCGACTTTAAAAATATGGTCCTTGCTAGTTTCTACAAACTTACGGGGAATTTAGTATACGAGATAGGAGTCTTGTTTCGAGGGATTAAATGGTATTTAACGTCTTCAGGAGATACATAACTGACACGCGACTATTCAGTTCGGATACTTTATCTCGGGTCTTTGACATTTGACATGCTCAGTGTGAAACATGTGTGTTTCTTTTTTCGAAGATAGTGATTAGCTATTCATGGGAGTTAACTTATCTGTCATGTAGAGACTAGAGAGATTAGACTTTGAGAATTCTGTAAGAAATTATGCAATTCTTTCAAAGTTGTGGAAAACCTTTTAATTTGAATGTGCTCGAATTTAAAATTGTTCAACTTGAGATAGTTAAAATGAAAAATATTGTCATCCGTGAATAACGAAAGTTATTTCGACCGTATGAACTGACAATATATGTATGCCAAAGCCAAGTAATTCGCAAAATACCCAGTATACCTAGCCATCAGGACTATATCCTCTTTCAACGCAAGTTTGTAATAATAAAAAAACAACTAATTCTATGAAAAATAAGAATATGAAAATTTTAGTATCTGAAAGATTAGTTCTTCCCACACTTTTTTATTCTTCTGAACGAAATAATATTACTTCCATTCCACGAAGGAAAGCATACACCTAATTTTCGATACCCTGATTTAAATTTCAGGGAAAGACAGAGACTAAAATCATGAATTACTGAGGGAAAGAAGGGCTCGAAAAAGAGGGGGATGGTGTTCCCGGAGAGCGTGCCAACGTGTGAGAACGAAACTGTCAAGGGCTGGGACTGAGTCAGGAATACGACACCCGGTATTTTCGAAATTATGACTTTGGGGAGGGTCAGCGCCAATCAGTCTATGTATGCATGCACGTTTCTCGCCCATCTTCCTTGGTTTTCCGAAATGCCACCCTTGTCACGACGTGTAAAACTCAGACATATATGAGGGTCTCGGGTTACGTATCACTTCCATGTGGTCTTCACGTCAAGTTCAAACTAAACAAATTGCTAGGCAATAGAAATCCCCGAAACCTAAATTCGTGCTGTCCCATCGTCATGAATCTACGTATGCTTTTTAATAGGATCTCCTGAATCAACAGCTGAAGCTTCCGCTTTCTTCATTATTACAAACTAATTGACATTATAAAAATTTAGCAGGAGGAAATGCACTTTTTTTCTTCAAAAAGTTCTACAGGACTAAAAATGTTTAAAATTATTGTACGAATGATTGTTAGTCACAAAAATATTTGAAAATTTAACAACAACCGTTGTCATGTATAAACAATTCTTGTGGTAAATATTTAAATTTGAGGTTTTTTCAATTTTGAATTTTCTTTAATCGCCGGAATTGCTACATATATGCAGATATTCCTCAAAATAATATATCTTGGATAATATTTGGTAAAATATAACAATTTGAATGCTTTTAAACAAATAACATAAACATGTATGATAATACAGACTTCTTGTAACATAAAACAATTCAAAATTTTGGCAGTTTAACGTATAGAAATTCAATCGGGTTTTAAATTAAAATAGATTCAGAATTAATAATAAAACTGCCTGCTAAGATTCACTCAATGAGAAATCTTGTGCAAATAACCGTCCGAGATGATATGCAAAATCCAGATTAAGAACTATGATGAATTGTTTATAAAAATATGAATTAATAGTTGTGACTAACTTAAGACTCTCAACCTACCCGGGTAAAAATATTTGTGCTTGGTTTTGGCTTAAGTGTCTTCGATATGTCTCGATATGTCTCGAATATGTCTCTAGGACCGTGATGTCTAGCTCCGTCTCACCAGCTAGACATTGGAGATACACGGACTTCTCTCGCATTTATGGCTGTAAACTGTGCCAAGCCAAGCACACGAAGACTTGTCTTGATAAATATACCGAATTGCTTTTAAAGAAAATTATATTACCAATTTGTGGCTTTAAAATTTCCCAGGGTCAAAATTACAAGAGTTTTCGTTTTTAAATTTTACTGACCTCAATAAACTATGGACCCCACCGGCAGGGCCTGCCATTTCCAGGAATCAGGTACCTAGGTTAGGTCCAAGTAGTTGACATCTGCTAAGGTTTAAAATTTTACAACTTCTAAAACTTGTAATTTGTTAATAACTAATTTTTAAACAAGAAATTCGGAACCTGTCTGTCTCAACAACTGCAGGCATATAAAATTTTCCGTAAAAATATTAAGACTGTCATTTTCTAGAAGTATCTAGTGAACTGTTGGAGATAGGAAAAAATGGACAACATTTTTAGATTCGTCATCCAAAGAATAATAATTATTGCAGACAAATAAACTTATTACTAAATACTAAATAAATACCATAAATATAAATAATATAAACATTTTATAAAGTTTAAAGCGGATTAGTGATGATCCTCAGAGGGTCTGAGACATAAAAATAAGTATGGTTCCGTCTCACGAGCTAGACATACAGAATGACTTGAAATTGCCTTGGATTGGTCTTTACCCAAGCCAAACCCAAGCACAAATATTTTTATCCGGGTAGTCCTTAGGATTAAAGAATTCATACTTAAATACATCCACAGAAAAAATCGGGGGTCTTTTTGAATCGGATATTTACCCTAAAATAAGATGTAGCAGTTTTTAGTCAAAAGGGGCTTTAATTGAGTTTTTAAATAAAATAAAGTAAAATGATGTTGCCTCGGCAACGACTTAATTAAGACTTGAAAAAATTAGACGCAGCAACTCGAGATAAATTGATGTGAATTCAAAATAAATTTAAAGGTGTTTAAAAAAATGCAAAAGAATTGAAAAAGATTCGGGTAAATCCGTATAAAGAGTCTGGTTAGGGTTACTTTAAGCATTACTTTTTGGAAACTTTTCAGGAGAGCCAGTTTAAGTTTGAAACATTTGGCTGAATTCAGAATTATACTCTAAAATGCTAGAATTCGTTTTAGTAGTTGGTTTAATTTCTAACTTTCAAATTATGACTCACTTACGATTGATTATAAGGTCGGATAAAATACTAAGAGGTCAATAAAGATATGTCTTGAGACGAATTAATTCAGTTTATAGTAGGTATAGCATCCCAGACTTTTTTATTTAAATTTAGTCATTATATTTACAAAAAATGTAATTTGATTAGAATTCAAGTAAATGTAATTAATAATAAAATAACCAAACTTAGCACAGAGCTGAACAATTGCGTGAAAATGAACCCCACAAAATATTTCAGTCATAACAAACAAGAATTTCGGCTAATTTCGTATGGGTGCCAAGCCAACATTATCAAAATGTTTCGAAAACGAAGAGGTGTTGCAGTAGTGTAAGAGCACTAATTCTCGGTACCTTAGCCCAATTATTGGCCTGCCAAAAACAGAAGTGAGCTTATTTAAGTTTGCATAAATATTTGATTGCACTTTATAGCTAATATATGCATTATACATAAAAATGATGGTAGAATTAAAATAATTAAATCAAAACAAGCCAAACTGTCATATTATCTAATAAAATAGAGATAGGCGCCAACAATTTAAGGGTACCCAGAATTGGTTTTCTTACCCTATCCTATATTCCATAAACGGAAATCCAGGAAAGTGAATTATTTTATTTTATTTCATTTATATTAAATTATTGCATAGAATTCCATAATATTTTGTTAAATGCTACAGAACGTTTATTTTATTACAACAATAAAAATAAATAAAAATGGGTTTGATTCTATATACGGAGCTATACTATGCCACTATTCCTAAAATTATAATAAATATTTTTTATTTAAAAGTAGAAAATTATTAATAGGTATAGAAAAAAAATGTAATCACCTGTTTTAACTTTTTTATAAAAGAATTGTCTGTATTTTATGTTTTGTGAAAAATGTTTCAACGACACTGATTACATTTACCAGCAGTGGAAGCACGTGACGCATACTGTGGTTAGAGATCAGCGAGATCAGTAAGGATTAGATAGGATTCGTGCGGTACACGTCACTGCAGCGGAAGATGAAGTTCACAATTTTTAAATGTCACTGACCGATTCTCCTCGTACGTTTAGGAATTTCCATTCAAGCGAATACAATTTGGGTACAAATATCGTATTTTTTGAAGATTGCATTTTTTGATTTACTCAAAAAAATTGCTTGTTAGTTTTCAGATGAAAAACGCATTTTTTTAAAAATTCTATTCTTATATCGGATGTTTTTAAATGCCACATTTATATCTTTGCTGGTTTACCAGTCAAATTAGGAAAGTCAAAAAATTAAGCATTTAACACTCTGAAGCCTTTACAAGTGATAAATTGAAAAAGAGCATTTAAGTTGAAATAAAATCAAGTTACATTCACATTAAGATTGTTGTAACTAGATTAATTAACATTCATAATTTTTTTGTTATTTTCAACATTTTTCTATTAGTCTTACCCTTCTTATGCATACGACTATACGTATATATGTAAGTATATATTTTCACAGTGACGTTTACACTTGTATTTTGAAAGGAAATTCGAGAGAAGCAATGCGTCTTTCTCGATACGAGTGATGATCTTATTTTCGAGTTTCTCACACTCTAGAAAAATATCATCGACCGCGTTCGTCGGGAGGCGTGAATGAAGAACACAAAGTAAACTTTCCTCTTCCTTTCCCTAATTTTCTCTCTTGGGTAAGAGCCCTTGTACAATGTAGAATCTGGATAGACCCTCTGAGTATACAAACTATATACGATCATGAACCTGTCTTGTGGCAGCTGAGATAATGGGAAGGAAATCAGTTCATTTCTATGTTGATCCTGCGGCAGGAAACCCTTGTGCTTAAGAAGTCGGTGATTGTCCGGGTAATCGGGAAAATCGAGCTGGAAAATCGGGGTCGGCCTGCTTGATCAATTCATCGCCTCGGTTGCTGCACGTGCAACGACTCACGAAATTTCGTTTATACGAGACTAAAATTCGAAATTCTTCCAGCAAGTTTCTACTTTTAGGGATACAAAAAAAAATAAATAAAAAATCATTTGCTTGATTGAGTTCCATAAGCGCAAATATATTTTCAATACCTTTCTTCTATGAATTTACAACAATTTAGACTTTAGGACCAAACCTTTTTCAGGCGATCTTGAAATTATATTTAAAAAGCTTTTTCCATCTTTGTTTTAATGAAAGGCGTCATAATTCCACGTTGGGACCACATTTTCCAAACGCGACCTAAATTGTTATTTGTTAACTTGAAATACTTCAAACTACTTTCTGCTATAACCAGTCACTCATGTCGTGCAATATTCTTAATTGGCATAAACTTTTAACACGCTTTTTATCAAAAGAAAAGAGCAATCCTATAATTGTTATATATATTCGAAAATTTTCTATCGACACTTTTAACACTTTCTCACTGAATAC